>JAEIFV010000548.1:0-215101 GCA_018904265.1 Lordiphosa collinella | reverse complement strand
AATATACAAATTTAGAGTTCAGGTCTTTGGATCTTTTCTCCTATGTTTCAAATGCGGGGTATATTATCGGCTAACGATTCATTACTATTTTAATTTAGAAGAATGGGGGAAAGGCTCGGCCGAAATTTTGTACACCCTTGCAGCTTCCATTGAAAACAAAAAAGGTTTTCTAATTAAGACTACTTTTTGGACCTTACTTTTCTATGGGATCTATACTAAAAAGATGTCTGATTTAGATTAAACCTGGTGAAATCATGGAAAGCATAACACACTGTTAATTGCGAAATTTGGAAGCGATCCCATTTTAAACAAAAAGTTTTTCTCACTAGAACTTCTTTTTCGACCGATCGTTCCTATGGCAGCTATATGCTATGTCATTCGATTTAGGACCAAACTTGGTAAAATCTGGGAAAGGAGAGTAAACTAAGAAATACGTACCTTGGAGTCGTTTCCATTAAAAAAGAAAAAAAGTTTTTCTCATTAGGACTAGTTTTTCGACCGATCGTTCCTATGACAGCTATATGCTATAGTCATCTGATCCGCCGGTTCCGACAAATGTGCAGCCTATTTGTACCAAAAGACGTCGTGCAAAGTTTGGTGAGGATAGCTTTAAGACTGACGGAGGAGATAGCATAGAAACAGACGGTCAGACGGATGGAAGGACAATGCTAAATCAACTCATCTCGTCATGCTGATCAAGAATATATATACTTTATGTGGTCGGAGATGCTTCCTTCTATACGTTACAAACATCCGCACAATTTTATAATATCCTCTTCTTCTTCTTCTTTTGCCATCACAACCGTTTTACGGTCTCGGCCGCTGCCACTAATGCCCGCCACTCGCCTCTGTCCCGAGCGACATTCCACCAGAAGGACACTCCAGTTTCGCAATGCCTACCTGCACCTGGTCGCGCCATCTCCGTTTTGGTCGACCAGGCGGGGGAATGCCTCCCAACTCTATCGCATGCCGATTGTACACACGCTTTGCTGGAGCGTTATCATCCATTCGGGTAACATGTGCCATCCAGCGCAGCCGCTGTTGTTTTATGCGCTTGACTAGGTCAGTGTCCCCATAGAGCTCATACAGTTCGCGATTCATTCGGATGCGAAATTCGCCGCCAACGTTTAGAGGTCCATTAATCCTCGGAAGAACTTTTCTCTCGAATCTCTTTTGTCATTGTCCATGCTTCTGCGCCGTATAGCAGGACTGGGATGATAAGCGACTTGTATAGCGCAATTTTCGTTTTCCGAGAGAGGGCTCTGCTCTTGAACTCCTTATTGAGCCCGTAATAACATCGGTTTGCAAGAGTAATTCTTTTTCGGATTTCCAGACTGGTGTTGTTTTCGCTGGCTATCGTCGTTCCGAGGTAGACAAATTCCTTAACAACCTTGAAGTTGTAGTCTCCCATTGCAACAGATTGCCAAGCGTAGACTCACTGCGCGTTGATTGTAGGTACTTTGTCTTATCCTCATTTTGCGCTATGCCCATACGTTTTGACTGCTTCTCTATCACTGAGAACGCCTTTTTAACCACAGATTCGCTTTTGCCGATGATGTCAATATCATCGGCATATGCAAGTAGCATGTTGTCTCTGGTAAAGATGGTGCCCGTTCTGTTAGCATTTGGGCACTGGCGCAGTATGTACTCCATCAGCAGATTAAAGAAGTCGCACGATAAGGTATCACCCTGCCTAAAACCTCTTTTGGTATCGAAAGGCTCGGAGCGGTCTTTTCCTATTTTGTCGGAGCTTTGTGTGCTTCTCAACGTCATCACGCAAAGTCGAACGTAATTTGCTGGAATACCAAAGGTAGACAGGGCTTCAAAGAACTTTGACCTTATCGGCGTGTCAAAGGCGACTTTTTAGTCAACAAAAAGGTGGTGGGTGTCGATATTTCTCTCTTGGGTCTTCTCCAGTATTTGTCGCAATGTGATTATCTGGTCCGTGGTGGATTTGCCAGGTCTAAAGCCACACCGATTAGGTTCAATCAGTTCACTTATTCTCGGCTTTAAACGTTCACATAGGATGCATGATAGAACCTTATATGCGATGTGAAGGAGACTGATCCCGCGGTAATTGGCGCAAACCGCAGGGTCTCCTTTTTTAAATATTGGACAGAGTACACTTAGGTTCCAATCTTCGGGCATGCTTTCTTCAGGCCATACTCTGCATAGGAGTTGGTGCATGCACCTTACCAGCTCCTCACCGCCAGCCTTGAACAATTCAGCAGGCAGCTCATCAGCGCCAGCAGATTTGTTATTTTTTAGCCTTTTTATGGCTAACAAGACTTCATTATGGTCCGGCGGATCTATCTCTATGTTATCGATGGGTGGTGTCGCTACTTCCCCAGAGGCGGCATTGTGTTCGTCATCACCTCCCAGGAGGTTAGAGAAATAGTTTCTCCATTCCGGATTTCTGACCAGATTTCCGTGCTCGTCTTTCAATAGTGTGACTCTGGGCTTAAAACCTTCGGTTAGTGCCTAATCTTTTGGTAGAATTTTCGAGTCTCACTCCTTCCGAAGTCGAAGTCGAAGTGCTGGAGTTCCTCCCTCATGCGCTTTTCCTGCTCATTTTTCTTCCTTCTGAAAAGACGCTTCTCCCCCCTCTCCTTTTCTCACGGACTCACGGACTCCAGACTGCAGAGTTCTCCTGTAGGCAGCGCTTTCTCTGCAGTAGCGCAGCGGCACTCATCATCGTACCATGACTGTTTTCGGGAGCTTTCGGCAAATCCGAGAATCTCCTTGGCAGCTGTACTCATAGAGTGTGAAATATGCTTCCACTGTTCGTCTACACCAGAAGGGCCAGGTGGGGTTTCCCTGAGCAGTTGGGTGAGTTTTGCTGAGTAGGCTTGGGATGTCCGTTGTGATTGCAGCTTCTCAACGTTCAGCTTTCGGCGTGTGTTAGACTGTGCGGCATGTGGCATACTTTGGCTGCAACAAGGAAGTGATCCGAGTCAATGTTGGCTCCTCGGCGCGCACGTACGTCTAGAACACCCGAAGAGTGCCGTCCGTCTATCACAAAGTGATCAATCTGGTTTCGTGTTGATTGATCAGGGGACGTCCAGGTCGCCTTGTGGTCGTTGCGGTGTTCAAATCTGGGGCTACTAATGACCATGTTCCGGCCCGCAGCGATGTCTATTAGCCTCTCTCCATTTCCGTTGGATACATAGTGTAGGCTAAATCGGCCGATAGTCGGGCGATGAGCTACTTCTCTCCCGATTTTTACGTTGAAGTCGCCTAGCACGATCTTGATGTCGTGATCGGGACAGCGCTCATATAGGTCTTCTAGGCACTCATAGAATTCGTCTTTTTCCGAATCGTTCTTTTCTTCTGTCGGGGCGTGCGCACAGATAAGACTAATATTAAAATATTTTGCCTTAAGTCTGAGTGCGGCAAGTCGCTTGTCAACTGGTGTAAAGCTGATGACAGAGCGGCACAGTCTTTTGTTGACTGCAAAGCCGCAACCAAACACGTGCTTCGAATCATGTCCACTGTAGTAGATCTCCCATGGGTCGTTGGTTTTGGATGTTATCTTCCTACACCCCTGTCCAGTTTTGGGGTCCGGTCCCCCGGGTTTGGGTTTTGTTTAGGTTTTGTTTTGTGGGGGGGCTCTGTTTCGGGGGTTTTTTTTTTTTTTTTTGGCGGGGCGCCCCCCTTGGGGTCCCCTCCCCGGTGGGGCGGGTGGCGGGGCTCGTGTTTCCGTTTCGGGTTTGTGGTGCTTTGGTTGGGGGGTGCCTGGTTTTCTTTTTTATCAGTGGAGTTCCTTCCGGAGAAGCCCAGGCTTTCTTAGTTGATAAGTCTTTTTATAACGTTGCATCGATGATTTATTGGATCAGCAGATCGTCCAAAGAAATACACAGTAACTAGTCTATATAGTCCACGAAATAATATTAGAACATCATAGAAAATAAATGAGAAAAGCAGAAACAAGTGTATTTTCCAAAGTGCAAAATTAAACGGCGGTGAAGGATTTGGGATGAATGAAGAGGTCTTTAGTGAAGACTTATCACGCATATTTTGAGGACCGTGTGAAAATCTGTTACTTGGAACTGCGGTATAAAGGAAATATTACATAAAACATTGTACTAAAGCCTCTTAAGATTCAACCAAGGTTTGTTTGTTGTTATAATAATTGCTTTGCTTGGAAGTTTAAAAGAAGATTGAAGATATTCTTTCAGAAAAAATACTTTAAAATATCTTCCTACCTATTTAATAATGTATAATGGATCAGATGTATCATTAGTATTAACGATAAGTTCTATTGATTGCATTCAAGTCACGCATAAATATGCAAATATTTTTGTTCACTCTAAACTTTAATGATTATGCCCGTTCGTACTCTTTCCCCTCGCTGGCAGCAGCCAAATCTGACATAGAAGTGCGGCCAAAACCCAGACAAGCTATTGCTTTTAATGTCGTTGATTAGACGCTTAAAGCGATAGCCACTTAAGCACAGCTTGTGCCTTTGCTTTTGTTGTCTACTTTTAGGCCATTTAACCGACAACCAGCTGAGCATTAAAAAGAGTTTTTAGCCACCAAAATACAACACAAAAAAAAAAAACAATAGCAAATTGTTTAATGGGGCGCATGAGTAACGTGCGGTGTTTAGAATTACCAAATTAATGCGCACGCGAGTTTCTTGTTATTTTTCTTCTACTTGATGCTTCCGTTTTACCACAGCAAAAGTTTTTGCCAGCAAGAAAAGTTCTTTGGTCGCACAGTACTTTATTTAGTAATTTTAACATTTCTTCTCCACGTTATTAAATTTGCCAGCCAAGTTGGCCAAGTTGGTTTTATTGTTGTTACTGTTCGTTGCTATTTAATGCTGGGTTTGTTTATTAAATAAATATTTGGCATAACTTCTTTGGGCCGTTCGCTTTGATTGGTTAGGCCAAGGTGAGTGGACGGGGAAAATGCATACTTGCTGAGTGCGAAAATGGTGGAAAATAAAATCATTTAAGGGTGAAAAGAAACAACGAAAAAAGTTTTGAAAATGTATATTTACTTTCGCATAAATTCAGGAGAAACTTTAGCTAAACTGGAGTCGTGTACTGATTCCTTTGAGAGATCAAGTTCCATGGTCAGAATTAAGCAATGAAGTTTGGGATTCAAAAACTAAATTCACCAAGATTCATTTTCTGACTGTTCAGAAAAATATCATTTGTTGACAGAAACTTGCCAACTGAAATAACACAGAAATGACACTTAAAATCACTTTGTATTCCTTATTTACCAGCTGTGGCTTTAAATTTTTAAACAAAAAACCCCACAGACAACCAGACGCTACACTCTGGGAGGCCCCAAGCCTTTTGGTTGATATTAGTTACATGTGTACATATTTTCCATAGGCAAACCAAAAACAATTTCATGGTACCCCTCAAAAAGGACTTAATTGTGTGGGATTTGAATTGGTTTGCGCTCTCAATCTGAAAACGAAAATAGCAAAATGAATAACTAAAACTCCCTGCAACACTGCTAGTCGGCCTGGCAGCCATTTTTAGGTGTCAATGTTTGCGAGTGGCTGTGTGCGTGTGTGTGTGTGTGTGTGTGTCTGAATGCAAGCAATTCGAGCAAGACAAAACCCATTAAATAAAACTTGCGCTCAACCGCATCAAATGGCTGGGCTGTGCTGCGGTTGCCTGGCCTGGCATTGAAATGTGTCTTCAAGTGGCTTAAATGACAGAGACAGAAGGCAGAAAGCGAAGGCAAAGGCAACTTTCAATGCAGCTCGTATTACGCACACTTCAGCCCGGCACGTTGCGAATTACGAAATGCGAGTAAGTTGTCAGGCGGTGTATCACTTGCCATTTATTTGTTGTTTACGACAAACTGACCCAATAAAAAAAGTTCAACGTTCAATCAAATCAAAGCCCGATTGTTTTGGGTAAACATAAGTTATGATCAAGTTTTCACCTGCCACCCCTGTTGACTCTCGTTTTTTCGCCTGAGCTATTAAATACAGTTGGAGAGAATCAAATATGCCTTCGGTCAGGCCGTAAGGAGGGAGGAAGCAGCCTGCAAATATGTCACCCATGAAATTCGAAACACGTACATTAAATTCATACATGTGTATGTGGGCTTAGGGTTTGTGTATTTTTTCGTTGACACGCTGGCGTGTTTTTTTCCAAAATGTATAGCTTAACCAATGCACGTTTCAATAAATTACATTTAACAAGAAACGAGAGAACAAAATGCCCAATGGCGGAACTTTTTTTTTTAAAATTAAAGGCGACATTTTGTGAATGTTTTATGATTTTAAATTTTCTTAAAGTTCAATTTTTTATATCGTAGTATTTTCGGGTCTTCCTTCAAGTCGCTTGGCCATTTGGGACCAATGGACTTCAGTAGTGCATACGCGCTCGATTCCGCAAAGCAAACCAGCTTCCCTTTAGTAATGCTGAACCGAATCGAAAACCACAAAGAAAAGCGGTTCGGTTCAGTTCTCCAATGATACTTATTAATTTCGTTTATTTATTACTTACTTAATTCTAGAGCTACAAGTTATTAGAATCTTATGATTAGGGCACTAGTCACAAAAATATATTGGGGGTGTCCCAGAAATTTCTAGAGATTTTCGTATAAACCAAGAGATTTTTAACTTAATTACGAGGACTTTATAAGTAAAGTGACAAGAATAATGTAGGCTACTAGATTAAGGGGAACGAAAACCTACAAATCTACTTAGTCTTGAGCACTGTTTAAATCTCTCAGCTTTTGTCATCTAATCTAGTAGCCTAGCATATAAAGGCAAGCTCATTTATTTGGAAATGAAACCGTTTACACGAAAATCTCTAGATATTTCTGGGACACACCTGAATATTACTAAATTCTGATTTAATCCTTAAGTCTAAATCATTTAAGATTAACATTGAGAATTGGGGTGATTGAAAGAAAAAAAAATATATGCAAAAAAAAAAAAAAAAGAAAAAAAAGGGGGAAAGCGGAAAAAAAATTTACTCTGTACCTGGGAAGTGCTGCCCATTACCGTTGCGACCGGTGCTGCCCATAATTGTTTGTTTTCCTTATAACTCGACAACCGTTCATCCGATCTTTACCGTTCTTTTGACGGATCGATAAATAATCCTGATTACTAAATATGTCGAAAAAAAAAAAAAACCTTTTCTTAAAAAACTGTTGGGGAAATAATGGTGGTTTAAAATGGTGGGGGGGGGGGGGGGAGGGGCGCTTCGGTGTTTTTTGTCCGATCTTATTGATCTTTTCAGAATAGATAGATGTTGGGCCTTACTTGATAAAAAAAAAAATAATAAAACTAAAAAATAATACTTTGATATTTTTCTGAAAAAAAAATAAAGAGAGATATATGGAATAAACCATTTTTTGGTTGTTGATAAAAAAAAAATATATTTTATTGGAGGCAAATAAACCCTCCCCCTTGTTGCATACCCCCTTTTACACAAATTCACAATCCCCCTTTTCCCAATTAAAATTTGGCCTGGCCGAAGTTTTGTATACCCTTGCAGCTTCAATTGTAAAAGTTTTTCTAACTAAGACTACTTTTTGAACCTTACTTTTCTATGGGATCTATACTATATAGATGTCTGATTTCGACCAAACTTGGAAATTATGGATAAGCATAATACACTGTTAATTACGAAATTTAGAGGCGATCCCATTTAAAACAAAAAAGTTTTTCTCATTAGAACTTCTTTTTCGACCGATCATTCATACTGCAGCTATATGCTATATAAAATAAGTATATGCCAATGATAAAGGACGTTTTTATTAAAAAACAAAAAAAAGTTTTTCTCACTAGAACTAGTTTTTTGACCGCTCGTTTCTATGACAGCTATATGCTATAGTCATCCGATTTCGACCAAACTTAGTGAAATCATGGGAAAGGGATAGTAAAACTAAGAAATACGTACTTTGGAGGCGTTTCCATTAAATACAAAAAAGTTTTTCGCACTATAACTAGTTTTTCGACCGATCGGTTCCGACGAATGTGCAGAGTATATGTACCAGAAGACTTCGTGCAAAGTTTGGTGAGGATAGCTTTAAAACTGACGGAGGAGATAACATAGAAACAGACGGACAGACGGACGGACACACGGACAAGGCTAAATGAACTCAGCTCGTCATGCTGATCAAGAATATATATATCTTTTTTGTTTTTAATGAAAACGACCTTATCTTTGGCATACACTCAGCTCGTCATGCTGATCAAGAATATATATACTTTATTTGGTCGCACAATTTTTTAATACCCTCTGCAAGGGTATAAAAACCCTGTTAAATTGTCGTTCTTATTGTCATTGTTTTCATTGTTTGATCGGATGACTATAGCATATAGCTCCCATAGGAACAATCGCTTAAAAAACTAGTTCTAGTGAGAAAAACTTTTTTGTTTTTAATGAAAACGACCTTATCTTTGGCATACACTTTTATATACTTTTACACAATTTTACAAAGTTTGGTCGAAATCGGATGACTATAGCATATAGCTCCTAAAGGAACGATCGGTCGAAAAACTAGTTCGAGTGAGGAAAACTTTTTTGTTTTAAATGGGATCGCCTCCAAATTTCGTAATTGACAGTGTATTATGCTTTTCCATGATTTTACCAAGTTTGGTCGAAATCGGACATCTATATAGTATAGATCCCATAGAAAAGTAAGGTCCAAAAAGTAGTCTTAATTTTAAAAACCTTTTTTGCTTTCAATGGAATATGCAGAGAGTACAAAACTTCGGCCGAGCCAGTTAACTTTCCCATTTTTTTGTTTTGTTTTGTAGATAGATCTTTAAATTTATGGAAAATGGATAATTGGACACTGAAACAAGAATGTGAATTGTCCGCCGCTATCACGCCCAGGAGTCCGTAGTTTCGGTTCAAAGGGAGTATACGCGCACATTAGGCGGCGATCCTCCGACCATATGGAGACCATAATGAGACTTCTTAACAATTTTGCCGAGCGTGGGACAAACGAAAGAAGACCTTACCATCGAAAACCTACAGTTCGAACTGCAGCCATACAAAACAATCCAAGAGTTTCGACACGGAACTTATCTGCTTAAATAGGTATAAGTAGACAGTCATTGCAGCCAATTATGCACAATGATTTGAACTTATATAAAACACATATGGCCAACAAACTGAACGCAGCAGACTTGCCGATTCGCTTGGAATTTTGCCAGAAGATGCTTCAAATGGTGGAAGAGGACGAAAACATGTTGAACTATCTTTTTATGTCTGACGAGGCCCATTTCGACTTAAACGGCAACATAAACAAACAAACAAAATTGTCGAATATGGAGTGCTTCCAACCCACAGATATTCCATGAGACGGAATTGCATCGACTTCGTGTCACAGTGTGGTGTGCAGTTTCATCACGCTGCATTGTCAAGCCCTTCTTCTGCGAAGAAAACTGTCACACCGTTACTGTTACTGGAGACCGTAACTTGAGCATGTTGAGAGAGTTTTTCTTTCCAGAATAACGCCGAAAGAGAGTTCACTTTAAATCTGAGTGGTTTTAGCAAGATGGTGCAAGTCCTCACATAGCCCAGCCTGTTTCCACAGAATTGTGTCGAAAATTTCCCAATAAGCTGATATCCAGAAACTCCACATTCTGTTGGCCCCCCGGTTCTCCCGACCTTACTGCATGTTTGTATGTTTGTATGTTTGTATGTTTGTATGTTTGTATGTTTGTATGTTTGTATGTTTGTATGTTTGTATGTTTGTATGTTTGTATGTTTGTATGTTTGTATGTTTGTATGTTTGTATGTTTGTATGTTTGTATGTTTGTATGTTTGTATGTTTGTATGTTTGTATGTTTGTATGTTTGTATGTTTGTATGTTTGTATGTTTGTATGTTTGTATGTTTGTATGTTTGTATGTTTGTATGTTTGTATGTTTGTATGTTTGTATGTTTGTATGTTTGTATGTTTGTATGTTTGTATGTTTGTATGTTTGTATGTTTGTATGTTTGTATGTTTGTATGTTTGTATGTTTGTATGTTTGTATGTTTGTATGTTTGTATGTTTGTATGTTTGTATGTTTGTATGTTTGTATGTTTGTATGTTTGTATGTTTGTATAGGCTATATCTCATGTCTGTGAAATGGTCCAAAAACCGCGAAATTTGCAAAAATTATACCGTTCATCCGATTGCAATGAAAATTTGGGAACGGTTGAACGCTTGCCCGGGCAGGTTTCTAAGTTGAAAAAATTTGCGGAAACGGACCAAAAACCGCGAAAATTGCAAAACTTACGTTTTCGCTAAAACTTTGGGAAATTGATCGACGCTTGCCCGGGAAGGTTTCCAAGTAGAAGAAACCGCGAAAATTGCAAAATTTTCGTTTGTTATGAAACTTTGGAGAATTTTTGGACTGTTGCCCGCGAAGGATTCTGAATTGAAATGTGCGGGAAATAGTCCAAGAACCGCGAAAATTCAAAAACTATACCGTTCATCCGATTACGTTGAAATTTTGGTCAATGGTTAGAAGCTCGGCCGCGAAGGTTTCTAAGGTCAAAAAATCGCGAAATTCGCAATATTATACAATCAATGCAATCAATCTTTGGGGAATGAATCGAACCCTTGCTCGGGAGGGTTTCTAAGTTGAAGAAATTTGCAGAAAATTGTCCAAAACCGCGAAAATTAAACTATTTGCGGTTTCGGTAAATCTTTGGATAGTGGTTCGACGCTTGCCCGGAAAGGTTGCCAAGTAGAAGACATGTGCGGAAAATGGTCTAAGAACCGCGAAATTTGCAAAATGTTTGTATTTCATAAAGCTTTGAGGATTGATTACACGGTCCAAAATATTGCAAAATTTGCAAATTTTTAATTTGAGCCTGGATTATTGTGTCTATCAAACGGCAATTGTAGACGGGTAAAAAGGAAGTAGTAACCAAACGGTCAAAAAAGTCACAAAATTAGCCAAATATTCATGATTTTAGATTATCATCAAGACGTGTATATACAGCAAAAAATTTGAACGGTCAAAAATGTTTATACCGTCATGCAGCCTGCACTAGATTGAATATAATCGCTCTCTTAAGAATCATAAGAACCCGGGCGACGCCGGGTATTCTGCTAGTATTTAATAAAATTAAATGAGCTTTAACATGAATAAAAGAAAAATGAGTTCCATTCAAATACAAAAAGTTTTTTGACTTTCTTAATGTAGCAATATTCAACAGCCACCTTGTAGAATACAATAATGGGCCAAGAACGGAACGCTGAGGTTCCGTTAATAGAGTGTGTTAGATGCTTAATACGTATTCTTTTCTAGCCGACATTCTCCTTTTTCGAAATGCATTCTAAGACTAAATCCAACTTCATAAGTTTTTGACATTCTTATAAGGATATTAACACATTTTATGCAACGCTGCACGAAGATTTTTTATTTAGAGGTGAAAGTTACTTTTCTTGGGTAATTATAACCCAGTAAACACGAATCCGTAGTCAAAAATTCTATCTAGTACAGGTGCGCCAGGTGAGATTGCTTATTCGACAACGGCGGTTGGGCACAGTTCAGATAACATGTATAAGTTCAGTTGCTAGAAACCAAATACAGAAATATGATGGACATTTAATTGAATATTTTCACTACTCATCTTTTCTAGGTATGCCCTTAGACTTCTGCCCAAATAATGCAGTGGTTGTGATTTGCTGTGCGTTGGTTGTAAACATCAATTTCTTTTTCAGAACTGTATGGGAAATCGGCTCTTTGAGGAACAACGCTTTTAATCGAAATTATTTTTTAAAAGTCCGAAAAGTAACTATGAAATAAGTATCTTTTATCACTTGCCTTTTTGACCGAAATATGCATTTTCGAAAAATAAAATTGTTTCGGGTTTGTGACGTTAATAAAAAAAAGTGATGTATGGGGTGTAGTGAGCCACCGGAATTTGTCCCTGCTAAAATGTCGGTTTTGACATCCGAACAAAATGTTGCAATGATACGCTAAAAGGCAGAAGCAAAACGCTCCAAAGAGGACAAAAAAGAAAAAAAAGAAAATGAAAGGCAAACCAGCATAACGTGCTCGTAAATATAAGAAAACCAGGCGGATGCCGATTTTTCATTGATATATTTTTATTCAGATTATGACAAAAATTATTATTTTTTGGATTTAAAAAAGAAGAACTACTAAAAAATTAATTTTAACTTTTAAACGAGTGGCCCACAGCACCCCACAAATTTTCGAAATGTCAAAAACCCACTTTTTTCCAAAATGATATGAAAAAAACCACAAAAATTTTTTTCAAAAACCAATGAGTGAAGTTAACTGCATCTCTTAACTAAAATACAAAATCTACAGAATGAAAAAAAATTGATTTTTGTCGAAGCTATGCTCGAAAGACCTTACTATGATCACAACACCCCATCTTACCCTACCTGAAAAGTTGCTTGAGACATACTGCACCAAGTCAACCTAGTGAAGTCTGAGATAATGGTCTTTAGAAAGGGTGGCAGACTGGCCGCGGCAGAAAAACGGACCTATAAAGAAGATGCTCTAAAAATTGCCACAGAATATAAGTATCTTGGAGTATACTTCACGCCCACCATCACTTTTAAAGAACATGTAGTTAGAAGAAGCGCGGTAGCAAAATCCAGTATTAAAAAACATCTGGTACTCCTTCTTGGCAAAGCCTAATGTAAGCATCAGAGCTAAATGGAAGCTGTTCAACGCTGTATGAAGAGCAGTTCAGTCATATGCCGCACAGGTAAGGGGATACAGCTATTTTGAAGTGGTGGATAATCTGCAGACATTTTTCTTGAAAAAAATCCTAAGGCTACCTCCGAATGCCCGAAGGTACGGCCTAGCCTTGGAGACTTGCGTAGATGATGCGCACTACTATACCTTAGATTTACACGTACGTAGGGAAACCTTATTTTTCTTTGGGGAGAGTCGACTGCCGCACATCCTTACATCCGATACTATAAGAAAAATCGTTTTTTGGGTACAAGAGCTGGATAAGATATGCGCTCCTATCGCTAGCAACTGGAAAGGGGGTCTAAGTTCTGTGGAAGAATGGAATACGATGAGAAACAGGATTGTGGAAGCCCTTAGACAAAATGCGCATGCGGAACGGGTGACGAGGAAAGGGTCCAGCCAAACAAGAATCTACAGATAACTCGACCATTAAGCTGCCCTAAAACTGCAACACCTGGCAACCAGCAACATCTCATGGGCGATGAAAGCGCGGCTTGATCTGATTACGTTGTCATCAAATACGTACAACAGATCAGTACACATGCCTTGTCAACTTTGTTATACCGGAGAAAATGAGGATATGACTCACTTTTTGGGAAGATGTCCTGACCAACAAACGAATGTTCATCGACTTTTGCTGCTGAACACGGCCATTAGCATTTCAAAGAAAGCAACTGCAAGTGAAAGCAGGATTACTATATGGGCTACTGGTAAACTTCTCCAATCCACACCGAATTGATTGCCATTGCATTTCATGCCGAATTTCCATAAAATACGGATTAAAAGTTGTTGGAACATAAGTTTCAAGTTGAAGTTGAGAAGCTCAAATCTTGTATCTGACGTAAACCCTACACATACAATATGCTAAATTTTGGAAATTCTATTCTTCCATTCACCCATTTGTAAAAGTCATAACTTTTACACAGTATACCTCGATATACGCCAACTTCAGCTCAGTCAAAAGTATGCATATGCTTACTATGGAAATAATTCAGCTTATTGTAATGTGAATAAATTTAAACTGGAAACAGGAAATCTTCAGGCCATTTTATGTAAGAACTGAACAGCATCCTCTTTGTCGATGATTGTGTTTTTATTTGGCTCTGTTTATAAATTCATTCATAAAATACACACGCAGCGAATCTTGACGGCCAACGGAGCCAAAGCACGTGGCCAGCAAGTCAACAAACCAAAACTTCCGTCGCGGGGCCAACAGCTTCAAGAAAATTTCCCAAACAAAGCCAAACAAAAATTTCCCTACATTTAAGAGACGAGAGCTGGTCCAAAAGAGAGAGAGCGAGCGTGAGAGCGAAGTCGACGTCGACAGAGGCTGCCTGTTTTTCACTGGCTTTTCAGAGTCTATGGACCAGTTTGGAAAATTCGCACAGTCAGTTTGTTTTGAAATTTTGCCGCGTATCGTTCGACTCCTGAATACGAGTAAAGGAAAATGTTGTAACTGAAATTTGAAAAGAAATATGTTAAACCTCATTAAATGGTGGCAATTTTCCATGCATTGATTCATCAACTAAGTAAATAGTTTTTGTAAAAATTATGAATACGTGTGTGTGTGTTTTGTCGGTTATTCAACAAAAGGTGGCCGCTGTTAAATGCAATTTAAAGTGAAATAAATACTAATAGAAAATATCAAATACAAAAAAAAACTAATGCTATTATTCGAGTAATGAAGCAAAGTGTTTGTGCTTTCAAACACGTGTCGCTGCAGTTTGGAGTATGAAGTAGGAATTTGTGTTATTGTTATAATGTTTTGTTAATTGAGTGTGGATGAGTGTGTGGAAATGCAAATGTTTGCATTGTATTACTCGCATTGAAACTAGCTTAACTAACAATGAAGATAAATTGATCCAAGCTTAAAGGATTTCCAGAATTTGTACAACAAAAAAATATGCGTTTGGCTTACAAATAAAATGGAACTAAGCTTCTTTAATTATCCTTAGCTTAGATGTCGTTAAACTTTGATCCGACGGGGCTAGCAAAGCAGTTTTTTAACTCAAGAATTTTAAAAAATCCTTCCCTTTAGACAACCGGGAGCCAAATTCAAACCAATTTGCCACTGTTGTAAGATACTTGTTGATCTTTGAGAATTTAGTTAAGAGGGGTCAAGTTATGACTAAATTAGAGATGGCGCGGAAAAGTAAATCGGATCGCGTTTCATCCATTTCGAATCAGGAATTATCCATACCATTCCGCCACTCCAAAAAAACATTTGTTTTCTTATACAAAGTTAAGTGTTTATCCGTTTGTTTTATACATTACTAAACGATCCCAAAGCGACTTCATCCGCGTGCAAGTTTTTAAAAAAATAAATACCATTTTGTTTGTATTGAATCTATTTTTATCAAAATGGTTTGCTTCATTTTGTCTTATAAACAGTTTCAAACTTACAGCTGATCGAAACTAAATCGAAATGGCGTTATGACACTCTCAATAACTCACAATGACGCACAGTGGCTTTACTCGTATGTCAAAAGTGTCATAACCCGAACCAAACCGCACTAAACCGCTTGTTCTAGCTTGATAGCCGAACATCGAACCGAACAGCATCTGTTTGAAAATGCTGAACCGAACCGAAAACCGCCTAGAGCTGTTCATTTTCTAAGTACCTATTAAAGGCTTAGCGGCTAGTGTGCGCGACCGCTGTGCAAGAGGTCGTGGGGTCGATCCCGCCTCGGAACTTCTAATAAAATGGTTTTTCGTTGAATAAACTTACACACCCGGTCATCCCTCTCTGCTTTTGGCGCCAGCTTTGTTGTAATTAGCCAGGCAAAACCTTCTCAAACAGCCGTTCGGACTCGGCGTTAAACTGTAAGTCTCATTCTCTTGTGCCAAAATTAAAAGCGCACAAGCTAAGAGATTGAGAGGAGCTCGACTTTGGTCCTTTGGGTCTGTGTCAAGCCATTTAGCATTGAAGGACAATATGTCGGATTACAGTCAGATGCCAGTGTGTCAGCAACTTATGATTTTGTTCATCTACTGCAATTGTCGGCCAGTTCTTAACGTTTCATGCCTAGTTTTCTCTAACTTACAGATTGAAAATCCAGAAGTCTGAACATTCTTCAGTTGGTAGTGTTCCCTCACACAAAAAAAAAAAAGTAGGGATTTTATTTGATTCCCCCAAAAAAAAAAATTCTTCCCTTGAATTCTTGTGTTTTCATACACATATACACACACTCACACATACACACACACACTTTAACAAACGCACACACGCACGCGCAAACGCGATAACTGACCCCCTCTCTCCCACAAGCAAAATTGATTCGTATATAACTTGGTTTGGCCGATCTATTGATCTTTTCAGAATCGATAGATATTGGGCCTTGCATGATATATATAAAGTTTGGAAGGTCTATCTTAAAAATTGTGACTCTGACAGTTTTTTGCGCTTAAAGGGGGGAGGGGGAGGAATTTTCCAAATCTGAAACAAACTCGATTTGCATCGGGTACACACATTACATTAAAAAATTAGTGGCTCTAGCTCTTATAGTCTTTTAGATCGACGCGTTCATACGGACAGACGGACGGACGGACAGACGGACAGGGCTAAATCGACTCGGCTGTTGGTGCTGATCAAGAATATATATACTTTATAGGGTCGCAAATGCTTCCTTCTACCTGTTACATACTTTTGCACAACTTCATGATCCCCTTTTTACCATTTTCAATGGGAACATGGTATAAAAATATGTAACAACTACACGAAAATGTAGTTTTTCTACAGGTTTCAGAGGGATTTTGAACCAACTGCGATTGTGTAGCTTTTCTGCATACCACGTTTACCTTTCTCATTTCTTCACGCGGTGTGTAGCTTTTCTAAACGCCATGTTTAGCTCTCCCATTTATAAATGCAGCGTGTAGCTTTTCTACATGAACGTTTAGGATTTTCATTTTTAAATGCGGCATGTAGCTTTTCTACACGCCACGTTTAGCACATATAAAAAAATCCTACTTTATACACAAGGGAATGTGAGGAGGATAGTGGAAAAAATAAAGCCCCCGACATATCTGGTGGTGAATTCAAATTAAACTTACAAAAAATTAAAAATCCAACAAAAAATACATAAACAAAGTCAGGAATAAAAATCAGTACACACTCCTAAAGGGCAAAAAAAAAAAATGAAATAACCAGCAAAGAAAACTCAACCAGCAAGTAAAGCAGAAAGGATAGTTATTGTTATTTTATAACAAAAAGTTTAAAAACGAGTGCGTCCGACCCAAGTCAAACAATCAGAAAAAATAAAATATATATATAAAACGATTCAACAACATGAAAAAATTCATATCAACTCCAGATCAAAATCGAGAAAATCGTGTCCAATTATTTATCATACTGCTACAAACCGAAATAAGTCAAGCGAAAAAACTGAGACTTTCGGGGCAATATACGAAAAATAAAATATAACAAAACAGAATTAAACAAATGAATAAAGCATCGAATGGATGAGGCAGATTCGAAACGGGAAAAAACGTTCAATTGTACTTAAAACCATAGCAATGAAAAAAATTCCATCAAACCGACCTGAATCGACCCACGGTAATACAGGAAAAACAAATATATATACAAAAACAAATGAAAAAATATGAAAAAAGAAAAAAAAAATTACAAATGACCTCGGCTCGGTGAATTAAAACGCTACACACACAAAGAAATCCATTATTAAGGCTGCGACACAGCGATAATTATATATAGATACGTATACGCGGCTAAAAAAGTATATCTTATCTACTAGTTACTTACGTTACTTTCTCTTACTACTTAACAGCTCTACACACTTATATTATTATTCTTATCTTATTATAAATCAACTTACTTATCTTACTCATTTTTTCATTTACCACCGAAAAATCAAAATCCTCGGAGGACCGAAACAACAAAAAGACACTCAAATATTAAAACGAATCAAAAAAAAGTGGGCGGATAAAGGGAAAACAAAATAAAAGACAACAAAAAAAACGAAAAAGAAAAAAAAAAAAAAATGTGGGCGGATCGAAAGCGGGAAAAAACGTGTCAATTATTCGCATACTTTGCTTACAAAACCGAGTTAACAAACATAAAAATTAAAAAGAGGAATGAAAGAAAAAAATATTATTTATATAAAACAATAAAAAAAATAAGAATTTAAATTTGGGGATTCGAAACGGAAAAAAATTTATAGAATAGAATAAAAAAAAAAAGAATAGGGAAGAGTCCCTTCGGAAAACTATTTTATAATAGTAATTTAGCATTTGAAATTCTTAACGTTGTTTAGAAAACCTACACGGCACTTGTGGAAAACAGTTTTCTAGGCGAAAAATGTAAATTTTCTGTACTGATTTTTAGCTACATTTTCGTTTAGAATTTCTACACGCGCGTGTAGGTTTTCAATATCTAAACGTTAATGTAGAAAACCTACATTTCCGTGTGTAATTCAGAAAGCTTAAATTTATTAATACAACTCATGTGTTCTTTAAGTCACTTTCGACCTAAGAACTACTTTATCTAGTATGGGAATTGGATCCTTTTTGGATCGGAAACGATTTTTAGAACACATTTCCACACTGAAAATAAAATTTACACTAACGTTACAGTAACATCTTTAAGCTCTTGTTTTGTGAATAATTTAATAAGTTTTGGAGGCAAGGATCTTTAAAGAAGAGGCTATTATGGGTAGAGATTACATAAGCTATTCTGAAACCTTTTCTAAATGATTTATTGAACTTTCCTGTCGATTTTAAGAGTCAGTCGCCCAAAATCGATCAGATAACAGAAGAAGTCGATAGACCGTTTGGTTCAGGTTCAGGCTCAGCTTATATTTTTAAAGAGGTTCGTTTCAAGGTTTACTGTAAAACTAAAGTCGGAGTTCCGGGTTCGAGCCGGTTCGGCCCTGAATATAACAGAAACGAAGTATATATTTTCCTCGCAATAAAAACCGTTTCGCAGAAATATTTGGAAGTGATTATTCTTGGTTTTCTAATTGTCAGACGCCTACATTGCATACAAGCCGTTCTCAAGCTGATTCTAATATAGTTTTAAGATAGTTTTAAGCGGCGATAAAATATATTTTTGTACATTTAAATGTTTTTTTTTTTTAATAATTGCTAAAAGTATAAAATTGTTAAAGAAAGCCACTGTACCGAACCGAAACCGCGGTTTGGTTTCCTTAAAAACTATGCTATAAGCCGAACCGATGGTATTAAAAGTTTGCATGCGTTTTTTCCTCAAATAATGTTTAAATGGTCACATAAATGTTAATGCTCCGTTAATAAACATAAGGAAAGTCTATTAAACACTATTTGCCCTGAGTAACGGGTATATCGAAGTCGGGCAGGACCGACTTTAACTTACGCTCTCGTTTAAAGTAATAACAACAGCAGCACTCCGCAGCTCCGATTGTCCAATATAAGTTCAGACACTCAGAAAAAAATTCGAAAAAATTCAGAAAAAACCCGAAATGAAGCCCATTTGTTGACAAAATTAGAGGAATCCCACTTTTTCTTGAACAGAGAATATTATGAACATTTTGAATAATTAATTTTAATGGCTTGGGTGTGTTTTAGGAACATTTTGTACTGGCTATGCAAGTATAAGCCCATCAAAAAAAAATATTTGTTGTAATATTTATTTCCTGTTGGTTGAAAGTTATCTCTGTATTTTTTTAACTTTTTTTCTTACCTTTCTTTACACAAAAGTCAGCATCTTAACGCATACGACTGTCGACCATACGAGTGACATAGCGATAAATCACATACTAGGTTTATGCAATGCTCATTTTGCAAAATCATTTCAAGAATTAGTCAAAAGTGCGTGCATACCGCCTTCATGAATTCGACTTACGAAAGCTCACTATTAATTTTTTTTTTTTTTTAAGTCCTCCAGCTCACTATTAATTCGTCTTCAATTCATGAAATGATGTGGCGCATCCAGCTTAGCATTGCGTTGGTGTTGCCAGATCATTTCTTTCTTAAATATGTGCTTTATGGAGAACGTTTGTTGTATGGAAAAATGTAAGGTCATATTGAACGCTGTTTATACAATGCGTTTTGGTGTAAAAACGGCATAATACACAGGGAAAAAAAATGGGTGCTAATGTCTGCGCATTGGATTTAAAGTTTATCACTCATACGTACTGTTGCCATAGGCTATGTCTCATGTCTGTGAAATGGTCCAAAATCCGCGAAATTTGCAAAATTATACCGTTCATCCGATTGCAATGAAAATGTGGGAATGGTTGAACGCTTGCCCCGGCGGAAAACGGTTCAAAAACCGCAAAAATTGCAAAATTTAAGTTTTCCACAAAACTTTGGGAAATTGATCTACGCTTGCCCAGGAAGGTTTCCAAGTAGAAGAAACCGCAAAATTTGCAAAATGTTCTTTTGTTATAAAACTTTGGAGAATTCTGTTTTCAAGAAATGGGCGGGAAATAGTCCAAAAACCGCGATAATTCAAAAACTATACTGTTCACCCGATTGCGATGAAATTTTGGTCAATGGTTAGACGCTCGGCCGCGAAGGTTTCTAAGGTCAAAAAATCGCGAAATTCGCAAAATTATACCGTTCATCCGATTGCAATCAATCTTTGGAGAATGAATTGAAAGCTTGCTCGGGAGGGTTTCTAAGTTGAAGAAATTTGCAGAAAATTGTCCAAAAACCGCGAAAATTAAAAAATTTGCGGTTTCGGTAAGTCTTTAGATAGTGGTTCGACGCTTGCCCAGAAAGGTTTCCAAGTAGAAGATATGGGCGGGAAATGGTCCAAGAACTGCGAAATTTCAAACTGTTCGATTTAGATGAAGCTTTGACGAATGGTTGTACGCTTGCCCGCGAGGGTATCTAAATTGAAGAATTGGGCCGGAAATGGTCATAAGACCGCGAAATTTCAAAAACTTTACCGTTCATCCGATTGCCATAAAACTTTGGGCAACGCTTGCCCGCAAAGGTTTCTAAGGTCCAAAAATCGCGAAATTTGCAAAATAACCTTATGAGTATTTATGAAAGCGCTTAGTGCTTATATTACAATTCCGGAGTTGGTAAATAGAAGCTGTAGATTACGCGGTCCAAAATATTTCGAAATTTGCAAATTTCCGATTTTAGCCTGGATTATTGTGAATATTTGATAGACGGCAATTGTACACGGGTAAATAGAAGTATTAGCCAAACGGTCTAAAAAGTCACGAAATTTGCAAAATATTCTTGATTTTAGATTATCATGAAGACGTTTATATAGAGAAAAAGATCGAACGGTCCAAAATGTTTATACCGACATGCAGCCTGCTCTAGATTGAATATATTCAGCTAGTCTATATATAGCTAGTCTATATATATAAAACAAAGTGGTGTTAGTTACACCACTTATAACTCAAGTACGGCTGGACGGATTTTCATTTTTGATTTGTTCGATTTGTACCGGCCCGGCTTCACAGAATCGCACATAAAAAGTAATTAAAAAAAGGTCCAAAAAACGGTTTATAAGACCTGTAAATAGTAGGTGTATTCAAAGCGGTCACAAGAACTCGCAAAATGTGCAAAGCAGGCAGACAGACGGACCTGGCTAAATCGACTCGGCTGTTGATGCTGATCAAGAATATTTACTTTATATATATATACAAACTTCATAAATACATAAATGGGACTCGACATAAATACATAAATGGGACACGACAATCGCTGAAGCAATTATATCTGAATCTCCAAGTCAGATACGCATATAGTTTGCTATCATCATTTCGACATGCAGAAATCCCGATCTTGAGACGAATGAGGAGTTGCATGACCAGGCTTTGCTCTTGATTGAAGACATGTGTTACGTTATGTGCGGCAGTTTGTTTGTCAGGTTAGGAATGCCTGTGCCAGATCGTGGAGTGAATGATGCATTGATCTTGAATGTGATCGACATGAACCAATCAGTTCAAACGAATAAACCCCTGTTGAACCCTCAACAGTGGGAAGTCTATTGTTTTCTTGGATGCCCCCAGTGGAATTGGGAAGACATTTCCCATGTCATTGATTTTGTCCACTGTTCGTGCGAGATCCGAAATTGCGGCATCAGTTGCTTCTTCTGGAATAGCGGCCACATTGTTAGAAGGATGTCGTACAACTCATTCGGCATTATAATTGCCGTTATACCATCAAACTATTGAACAACCGATATGCAACATTGCGAAACACTCGGAAATGGCCAAAGTATTAGCATCGGCAAAAATCATCATTTGGTACGAGTGCACTATGGCGCACAAGCGCGCATTGAAAGCAATTGTACGAACATTAAGAGATCTGCCCAATGACTCGAGATGTTTTGGAGGCGCAATAATTTTACGGTCTGGCGATTTCCGCCAAACACTGCCAGTCATTCTAAGATCGACTCTTGCCGATCAAATAAACGCTTGCCTCATGAGAGTTGCATTGCAGAACGATCCATCTGCTCAATATTTTTCAAAGCAATTGCCGAATAAAGGTAATGGTCGTGTCCGTGTCGATGAATCGAACGGATTGGTTTCATTTCCTCCGAATTTTTGCAATTTCGTCTCATCGAAAGACGAGCTCCTCAAAAAGTATTTCCGAACATCATTGCTAACTACAAAAAGATTGAATGGTTGAGTGAGCGAGCAGTTTTTGCGGCTAAGAATAAACAAGTGGATGACTTAAACTTTTTAGTTTAGAATCAGATAATTGGTACTCTGCATTCATCCAAATCTATCGACTGTTCCACCAACTATGCAAAAGAATTTTTAAACGCCTTGGAAGTGCCTGAACTACCACCGCACAATTTGCAACTAAAACAACCAAAACTATGTAATGGAACGCGTTTGGTGATAAGAAAATTGATCACCAATGTGATTTACGCGGCGATAAGCAAAGAAAAATTTCAAGATGAAGAAGTTCTCATTCCGAGGACGAATTCAATTTCCGATTCGCCATGACGGTTAACAAATCACAAGGCCAGCCCTTAAATGTTTGTGGTCTGATTTTGTAAATTCCATGTTTTTCTCATGGTCAATTGTACGAGTCTTGTTCACTTGTCGGCAAACCCTCCGCTTTATTTATTTTTGCTCCTGATAACAAAACTAAAAATGTTGAATATCACAAGGTTCTTCAATGTCGTCTTCAGTCGTCTAGACCAGAAGAGGGCCTTAAGTTAACTCACTACAGTTATTTATTGTTAGGCGGTACGAAGTTCGCCGGTCCATCTACTCTTAAATTTAAAGTATTTGGCGTGGACTTCGTTTGAAGTCACAACATTTGGCAAAAAGGTAGCATGACATTTGAAAAAATTACTTTTAATATAACCATGACAATAACAAGTAAGGGAGCTGCAGTCGAGTGCCCTGACTACAAAATACCCTGTTCCCTTTGATTTCGTGTGTTTTTCTTTACATACACACACACTCACACATACACACACTCCAACATACACAAAACGCATGGCATGCGGCCGCGCGAAACTGACAACGCGAGACCCCCCCTCCCCACAAGCAAATTGATTCGTATATAACTTGCGGTGTTTTCGTACCGATCTTTTAGAATAGATAGATATTGGGCCTTACTTGATATATGCAAAGTTTGGAAGGTCTATCTTAACAGTTTCTGACAGTTTTTTGCGCTTAAAGGGGGAGGGGAGGAATTTTCCAAATCTGAAACAAACTCGTATTGAATCGGGGTATACACTACATGCAAAAATTTGTGGCTCTAGCTCTTATAGTCTCTGAGAAACTCGCGTTCATACGGACAGACGGACACGACAGACGACAGGGCTAAATCGACTCGGCTGTTGATGCTGATCAAGAATATATATACTTTATAGGGTCGCAAATGTTTCCTTCACCCCCTAACCCCCCTCCCCCCTTTTTTTGAAAGGTATATTACTAAACATTTTCTACTCTTCTGCGCTGGTTTTTTCTTGGGAAAAACAGTTTTTTTCGCACTCTTAGAGGCTACCAGGATACATTTTAAGAGAGGAGTAACACGAACTGAACTTGAACTGAAATGCTGCGCATCACGGTTGCTGCCGTTGTTGGTATGGTGCTGCTTATTGATAGACCATCGTCCATCTGATCATTCCTAAACTTTGAGGATCGATAAATAATGCGGATTATTTTTCATGTCTAGTTAGATGGTCCAGGCGGACTGTCCGCCAAGGCTCAATCACCTCGGTTGTTGATGCTCATCTAGAATATAAATACTTTAAAGGGTTGGAGATGCTTCCTTCTCCCTGTTGCATATATTTGCACAACCCTATGGTGCAGAGTATAAAAAGACATCCTTTTTTTGTGAGAGATTAACAAAATGGTATGATATGTGTTAATGTGTCTTTTATTTATTTAAATAGGCATGAAAGGGGTTTTTTTTTAACAATTCGGATATATTTATATCCTTGCAGATGATATTATAAAATTGTGCGGATGTTTGTAACGCATTGAAGGAAGCATCTCCGACCACATAAAGTATATATATTCTTGATCAGCATGACGAACTTTTTTGTTTTCAATGGGATCGCCTTTAAATTTCGTAATTAACTGTGCATTATGTTTTCCATGATTTCACCAAGTTTGGTCGAAATCAGACATCTATATAGTATAGATCCCATAGAAATGTAAGGTCCAAAAAGTAGTCTTAGTTAGAAAAAATTTTTGTTTTCTATGGAAGCAGCAAGGGTACACAAAACTTCGGCCGAACCGAAGTTAACTTTCCCCTATTTTTTTGGTGGATTTTGATCGCCTTTCTCTGGTCACACTACATTACGAAAAACGATTGCGTGGTGTTGGTTATTGCAATAATGCTGCTTTGGAGTTTCCAAGCAGTTTTAGCAATGCTGGCATGACTAAACCTCTACTTCTGCTCTGACCAACCTCCATTGTGGTATTGAGTGTGCAATCTTAAATTTATGTGAAAATAAGTATAACGGGCAAAACTTGCTAGTCTAAACTCATAAAATCAATGACAAAGTATAACCAGAAAGTTTCCAAAAATGTAGCAAAAATGTTCGAAAATTGAACACATTGTGTTCCCAAAATGAGACCGCGATGTTCCCAAGGTGAGCCCGGAATGTTCAACAATTTCTCCCAAAATAAGCACAAAGTGGTCTTAAAACGTTACTATAATATTTCTAAAACAAGCCCGAAAGTTTGCAAAATGCCCCCAAAATGTTTCCAAGTTGAGCACAAAATGTGACTAACCCAACACCTAAACGTTGATGAAGATCGAACAACGTGTTTCAAAACTGCGTTCATGAAATGACGCCGCTGTTCACAGATCTAGAAAAAGCGGGAGTACTCTACTTTTCCCAACAAATGGTCTTGACTTTGGTAGATTTTAAACCAATTTTTCTGAGTGTAAAGGTTGCAACCATAAGGGTAAGAAGCTAGTAGCTCTGCGGTGTTTCTCAGTGAACATTTGCTCGAAAGTTGTTTGCCTTAAATTAACAAAATACATAATGCAGGCTGCTTCAAATTTTTCAGTGTTCTATAAACAGAGGAAAATCGACACTTAATTTCAGCAGCATTATCCAACAATCAAATTTCCACTCACTCAGTTATTTTTCTTCCAACAATTCAATCGCCAAATGCATTTTGTTATTGAATTCCATTCTAGTTTTCTGTCTGACGGGTTGATTGAGTTTTGTTTACTTTATCAGTCACACAAAAAACTTTTATTTTCTTCTTTTTTTTGTTAAATGTTTAAATACCATTTTGCAGCTCAAGACACGTGTCCGTTTAATCAAGCTAAAGTGAAACAATAAATAAAACACGCAACAATTTCAAATGCAAATTAATTAAAAAAACAGCACCAAGTGTTTTGTGTGCGTGTGTTTTTTTGTGTGCAAGAAAGGAAAGTGGAAAATGCTAGTGTGAAGAAAAAGGACAAAGCCAACGGAAATCAAATGCTAAGTAAATTTCGTGCAAAGCCCTAAACCTGCTGCTGATTACGTAATTAAATGTAAATTGTCGCTTTTTAAACAAAACGAGAGTGAAAAAAGTCACGAACAATTAGTGAAAAGTAAATGTTCCAGCCCAAGATTAGCAGGCAGCAGGTGCGTATTTAAGTTAGCTTAAATTCTACATCGTGAATGCAAACGCACCCACCCAGCCACCCAACCCACCCGCTCACATGTCACACCAAAAGATTTATGACCAAATCCGATCCAAGCCAACCCTAAATGTGGTTGCTTGCCATTTCCTTGGTTACCTTTTTGTTATTGTTTTGAGGTTGTTTTTTCTGTATTTTGGGTTTCCTTGAAGGAAATTAAACTATTAGCCTGTTTTTGCCATAAACTTTTAATGGCGCATCAAAAGGTGAAGAGAAATTATGCCGGGCCTAACATTTTCCACAGCTATCATCGAGTCGGAGCAAAAGCCATTTTTCTTCATAGACAAATGCCTCGAGATAAGTGAATGCCGTAAAAGTTTAGTGGACCAAATGAACATAAAATGTCGTTGATTACCTGAAGTTTTAGTAATTTTTGTTTTTGCTTTTAGTTGAGTTGAGCTGTTTGAGCCTGTTTAAGGACCTGTCAGCAACAGGCACACTCAAGTTGTCAGTTTACGCTTCAACCATTGAAGTTAATGCGAAAGCCTGAAGTTTTGGGGCGGGAAATTAATGTTAAGTGTTTTACTTAAACAGATTTCATATTTGTGTTTTTTTTTTCTTTTTGCATACTAATGAGATTTTTTATTCCTATAATGAGAATGAGATAATTAAAACTGGTAAATTTGTGTATAACGAATTGAGTAATAAGGTCTTCAAATTTGCTATGGGTGGAAAAAAATTAAATAATTGGTAGCTTAGACCACAATCTCTTTTTATTTTCCTCTCGTCTCAATTTTTTCAAAGTTTCAAAAATTAAGCGAGTAGAAAACGGAAAGCACTCTGTTATTCACATTCAACTAACAAGATTGCTAAGAATTTAACATGAAAACGGAAAGATTAACTAAAGCAGAGACGCTCGACCTTTTGAAATAGTGGGAGTAGTTAAAATTTATTTTTTTTCCCCCCCTGGGAGGGATTATTAAATTGTACGGATGTTTGTAATGATTGAAGGAAGCATCTCCGACCACATAAAGTATATATATTCTTGATCAGCACGACGAGCTGAGTTGATTTAGCCTTGTCCGTCTGTCCGTCTGTCCGTCTGTTTCTATGCTATCTCCTCCGTCAGTTTTAAAGCTATCCTCACCAAACTTTGCACGAGGTCTTTTGGTACAAATACGCTGCACATTTGTCGGAACCGGCCGGATCGGACGACTATAGCATATAGCTGCCATAGGAACGATCGGTCGAAAAACTAGTTCTAGTGAGAAAAACTTTTTTGTTTTTAATGAAAACGTCCTTTTTATTGGCATACACTTATTTTATATACTTTAACACATTTCTACAAAGTTTTATCAAAATCGGATGACTATAGCATATAGCTGCAGTATGAATGATCAGTCGAAAAAGAAGTTCTAGTGAGAAAAACTTTTTAGTTTTAAATGGGATCGCATCCAAATTTCGTAATTAACAGTGTATTATGCTTTTCCAAGATTTCACCAAGTATAGAAAAGTAAGGTCAAAAAAGTAGTCTTCGTTTGAAAAACTTTTTTGTTTTCAATGGAAGCAGCAAGGGTATTCAAAACTTCGGCCGAGCCGAAGTTAACTTTCCCCTATTTTTTTTAAATAAATGCTAATAACTTCAATTTTCAACAGATTTTAATATATTAACACTGTTTCAATTTGTTATATATTAGTTCTTCTTCTTCTTTGGCCATCACAACCGTTTTACGGTCTCGGCCGCTGCCACTAATGCCCGCCACTCGCCTCTTACCCGAGCGACATTCCACCAGGAGGGCACTCCCAGCTTCGCAATATCTCCCTGCACCTGGTCGCGCCATCTCCGCTTCGCTCGACCCTGCGGGGGAATGCCTCCCAACTCCTTCGCATGCCGATTGTACACCCGTTTTGCTGGAGCGTTATCATCCATACGGGTAACATGTCCTATCCAGCGCAGCCGCTGTTGTTTTATGCGCTTGACTAGGTCAGTGTCCCCATAGAGCTCATACAGTTCGCGATTCATTCGGATGCGAAATTCGCCGCCAACGTTTAGAGGTCCATAAATCCTCCGAAGAACTTTTTTCTGGAACACGCCAATTGCCGCCTCATCCTTTTTTGACATTGTCCATGCTTCTGCGCCGTATAGCAGGACTGGGATGATAAGCGACTTGTATAGCGCAATTTTCGTTTTCCGAGAGAGGGCTCTGCTCTTGAACTCCTTATTGAGCCCGTAATAACATCGGTTTGCAAGAGTAATTCTTCTTCGGATTTCCAGACTGGTGTTGTTGTCGCTGGTTATCGTCGTTCCGAGGTATACAAATTCCTTAACAACCTTAAAGTTGTAGTCTCCCATTGCAACAGATTGTCCAAGCGTAGACTCACTGCGCGTTGATTGTAGGTACTTCGTCTTATCCTCATTTACCGCTAAGCCCATATGTTTTGACTGCTTCTCTATCTCTGAGAACGCCTGTTTTACCACAGATTCGCTTTTGCCGATGATATCAATATCATCGGCATTTGCAAGTAGCATGTTATCTCTGGTAAAGATGGTGCCCGTTCTGTTAGCATTTGGGCACTGGCGCAGTATGTACTCCATCAGCAGATTAAAGAAGTCGCACGATAAGGTATCACCCTGCCTAAAACCTTTTTTGGTATCGAAAGGCTCTGGAGCGGTCTTTTCCTATTTTGACGGAGCTTTGTGTGCTTCTCAACGTCATCATGCAAAGTCGTACTTTGCTGGAATACCAAAGGTAGACAGGGCTTCAAAGTACTTTGACCTTATCGGCGTGTCAAAGGCGGCTTTGTAGTCAGCAAAAAGGTGGTGGGTGTCGATATTTCTCTCTCGGGTCTTCTCCAGGATTTGTCGCAATTTGAATATCTGGTCCGTGGTGGATTTGCCAGGTCTAAAGCCACACTGATAAGGTTCAACATCCACCAGCTTGTAGTCCGCACGCTCTCTATTGAGGGTTCAAACCACGTGCATATCCTCAAATCGTGGTCCTTAAAACCTTTGCGTAGGTCGTCGTCGGGGGGTCTGTATCCGAGGCATTGCGTTAGTTTTCATTGGCGGATGTAATAGACGAGAAACGGGTGCCAAGCCCGAAGTAACGCCCCCTATTTGTCCCAGGGTAGGATCGCCGCTCACGTTAGCCAGCAGCTTTGCGGATGCATCGCTCTGTTACCAGGGGTTACCACGTGGAGGTGTGAGTCGACCCATAACCACAGGAAAGTTCCTGTCTTCCGAAGAAGCCTCATTAGTTTACTTCATCCAAAAGAGAAAGAAATGCTTAAGAGTTGTTTTGTTACCTAAAATAAAATTGAAACGAAGTTTTCGATATCTTTGTAAACAGCATTCACACAACAAGTTTGACAAAAAAACAATCTATGAATAATTGAAAAGTAATTTTATTACCGTTAATTTGTTATATAAAACTTATTCATAAGTCTATATATAAATATAAAACAATGAGGTGTTAGTTACACCACTTATAACTCAAGAACGGCTGGACAGATTTTCAAGATCTTTGATTTGTTGGATTTGTACCGGCCCGACTTATCAGAATCGCTCATAAGAAGTATTTAAATAAATGGTCGAAAAAAACGTTTCATGAGACCTGTAAATAGCAGGTGTTTTCAAATAAGCAAGGCAGGCAGACAGACGGATATGGCTAAATCGACCCGGCTGCTGATGCTGATCAAGAATATATATACTTAAAAGGGTCGGAGGTGCTGTTGAACCCTCAACAGAAAGAGTTCTATGATGCATTAATGAAGGCAATTGATGATGGAAATGGTGACTTATTTTTCTTATTTTCTACCAATGAAACTGGAAAGACATTTCTCATGTCATTCATTTTGGCCACTGTTCGTGAGCGATCCGACATTGCGGTAGCAGTTGCTTCTTCTGGAATAGCGGCCACATTGTTAAAGGGATGTCGTCTGTACAGCTCATTGGGCGTTAAAATTGCCGTTATACCTTCAAACTTATGAACAACCGACATGCAAAATTGTAAAGCACTCTTCAATGGAAAAAGTAATAGCATAGGCAAAAATCATCATTTGGGACGAATGCACAATGGCGCACTAAAGCGCATTGGAAGCAATTCACCGAACATTAAACGATCTGCGCAATGACTCGAGATGTTTTGGAGGCGCAATGATTTTACTATCTGGCGATTTCCGCCAAACACTGCCAGTCATTCCAAGATCGAATCTAGCCGATCAAATAAACGCTTGCTTCAAATCATCCAATCTGTGGAGCTATGTGAAGAAACTTTAGCTGTCAGCTAGCATGAGAGTTGCATTGCAGAACGATCCATCGCTCAATATTTCTCCAAGGAATTGCTGAATATCGGTTATGGTAGTGTCTCTGTCGGTGAATCGGATTGATTTCATTTCCTCCGAATTTTTGCAATTTCGTCTTATCGAAAGACGAGCTCATTTAAAAAGTATTCCCGAACATCATTGCTTAAACTTTGTAGTTCAGAATCAGATCATTGGTACTCTGCATTCACTCAAATCCATCGACTGTGTAACAAACGAGGACGAGGCCACCAACTATGCAACAGAATTTCTAAACGCTTTGGATGTGCCGCACAATTTGCAACTAAAGGTTGGCTCGGGTTTGATTCACGCGGCGATAATCAAAGGAAAATTTAAAGAAGAAGAAGTTCTTATTCCGAGGATTCCGTTGATCTCAGCCGATGTGCCCTTTGGGTTTGAACGAATTCAATTTCTACTTCGCTTGCATTCGCCATGACGATTAACAAATCACAAGGCCAATCCGTAAATGTTTGTGGCCTGCATGTTTTTCTCAATTTTACGTCTCATGTTCACGTTTCGGGAAACCCTCTGCTTTATTTATTTTTGCTCCTGATAACAAAACTAAAAATGTTGAATATCACAAGGTTCTTCAATGTCGTCTTCAGTCGTCTAGACCAGAAGAGGGCCTTAAGTTAACTCACTACAGTTATTTATTGTTAGGCGGTACGAAGTTCGCCGGGCCATCTAGCTGTTTAATAATTGAGATGTTTGTAATTAAGTTGGAAGATCTTTTTCAAAAATGCAAAAAACCATAATTTGGGATTATCTCGAAATCCATTCTACTTAAAAATTTTGTAACTCCAGATTTGGATTTAGCGCGTGATTTTCCATAAGAAAAGACATAAATTTGTCGAGGATGAACAAATCATTTATTATTTGAAAACTTGTGTCATTTACAGAATCGTAAAGCATTTAAACTGTTAAAGAACTAGGTAACAAGGTTCACTATATTGAAAGGTTGGAGATGATTATGGATGATTTTTGTGTGCTGAAAATGAATTTGTTTTCGAAAATGGTCCATCACGTCTAGATTTTTGGTAATTAGCGCTTAAAGTTGCTTAAATTACATATTTTGAACATTTTTAGTCGCGTCGAGTGGGGAACCTTTTTGTTTGTTTTCGTTTTAGCGTAAAGCCGGAGTGGCTCAGCGGTTAGTGTGCGCGACTGCTGAGCATGAGGTCGTGGGTTCGATCCCGCCTCGGAACATCTAATGAAAAGTTTTTTTTCTTTGAATAAAACTTTACACCCGGCCACACCTCTTGCTGTTGGCGCCAGCATTGCAATGATTAGCCATGAAAAGTCTCCCAAAAACTGCCGTTCGGATTCAGCGTTAAGCTGTAGGTCCCTTTCTCTTGTGCTAAAATTTGAAGCGCACAAGCCAAGAGATTGAGAGAGGCTCGGCTTTGGCCCCTTGGGGCTGTTGTCATCTTGACAAGCCGATTTTACTATTTTACTTACTATTTCTTTAAACCAATAAAATAAATTATCCCATATATTTCTAAGATCATCGACCTTAAGACAGCTAACAACCACTTTGACTAAAACAGATTGCTAAACCCCATATACATTAACAACAAGTAAGGGAGATGTAGTCGAGTGCCCCGACTACAAAATAACCTATTCCCTTGACTTCTTGTGTTTTCATACACATGCACATACACTCACACATACACACTCTAACATACACACACACGCCCGTGCGCAAGCGGTTACTGATAATGTAAGACCCCTTCTTTCTCCTTCAAGCAAAATTGATTTGTATATTACTTCGTTGTTTTTTGTCCGATCTTATTGATCTTTTCAGAATAGATAGATATTGGGCCTTACTTTATATACGAGGTGTGTTCAAAAAGTATCGCGAATTTTGTGTTTTTTCAAAATTATTTATTTATTCATGAATATCTATTTTGTCCCCTTCAAAGTAATCCCCATGACATATTATACACTTGTGCCAACGGTTTTTCCAATCTTCGAAGCACTTCAAAAAATCATTTTTTTTTTATCTGGTTCAGCTCCTCCTTCGATGCCGTCTTTATCTTGTCAAGCGTAGCGTAACGTCGTCCTTTCATGGGTCTCTTCAGTTTAGGGAACAAGAAAAAGTCACAGGGGGCCAGATCTAGGGAATACGGTGGCTGCGGCATCAATAGTGTGTTGTTTTTCGCCAAAAAGTCGCGCACAAGCAACGATGTGTGAGCAGGGGCGTTATCGTGGTGCAAAAGTCAATTTTTGTTCTTCCACAAATCCGGGCGTTTCTGGCGGTTTGCTTCGCGCAAATTGCGCATAACTTGCAGGTAATATTCCTTATTGACCGTTCTTCCCTGTGGCAAGAACTCATGAAGCACCACGCCCCTGCAATCGAAGAAAACTGTCAGCAAAACTTTCACATTCGACCGAACTTGGCGCGCTTTTTTCGGTGTTGGTTCGTGCGGCAGTTTCCATTGAGATGATTGAGCTTTGGTTTCCACGTCATAACCATAAACCCGCGATTCGTTACCAGTTATGACCCTCCGGAGCACATTTGGGTCGTCGCGGACTGAGTTTAACATCTCATTAGCAATGTTCATGCGATGCTGTTTTTGGTCGCAATTGAGCAATTTTGGTACGAATTTCGCGGCGACCCGTCTCATGCCCAAATCATTGATAAAAATCGAATGGCACGAGCCAATCGATATGTTTAGGTCCTCAGCAATTTCTCTAACGGTGATTCGACGATTGGCCAATACCATTTTCTCCACTTCATTAATTTTTTCGTCTGTTGTTGAAGTGCTTCGTCGTTCACATCTTCTCGGCCTTCTGAGAACATTTTGTACCACCGATAAACGTTGCTTCGGTCCAAGGTAGCTTCTCCGTATGCCACAGTCAACATTCGGAATGCATCCGCGCACTTAATTTCGTTTTTCACACAAAATTTGATACAGGTTCTTTGATCCATTTTTTGAATAGGTAAAAATCGAAGACGATCCAAAACACGTGCAAGCAAAGCAGCTGTCAACAATTAAGTGAACATTCAAAATGGCCGAGCTTGTCGGCATAAGTGAGAGACATGAGTACCAACATAACGCCACAAAAAAATCGAAATTCGAATATACGTAACCCGCGAAAATTCAAAATTCGCGATACTTTTTGAACACACCTCGTAGTCTTAAGTTAATTTAGTAAAATATTTTTAATTTGCATTGCTCAATAATCTAATTTGAAAGTATGATATCTAAACAAATCAACGAATGATCTTAGCAAAATATCGTTTGCAGCATAATTGAGATAGGGCGCTTTTTCAGAAACATGAAAATCAACCAGTAAAATGATAAACAATTTACATATTCTCATCTCATTTGAAGACTATAAGAAATAGTAATATGCTAATTTTTTACAATTTAGAACACGATATAAGGAATATTTATGCATCATTAAGTCAAAAATCATAAATTTTGGGCTATGACAGTGAAGAAGTAAGTGAGCGATTTGTTCTAATTTCAATAGGTTTAACAGTCGTTTTTCGATTTTAGAAGACGTTTCGAACATAGTTAATATCCAAGAACAAAATATACTTAAAATTTTAAGTATAAAACGTATACAATACGTATACGTTCAAAACGTTTTTACAACAATATAAAAAAAAAATAATCAAGTAATAATATTGATTATTACTTAAGGAATTGATTGCAATGGATTACAGCGAGCATTCTAGTGTGTATTTTTATATGTATATTTTGTATCTACCAACATATTTTTTTATCCATTCACCAAATTATTCACAAATCTCATTTGTATAAATCGCAAACACAAATTATTTCCAAAATCATTTCCATATTAACATTTCTCCCCTGCCACTGGTAATGTTTTGGTATGTCAAAATCTATCAACACCGTTCGCGATGCTCGTACCATTGACTGATTTGGCAAAACAAACCAACACACACACACACACACAGCCACGAACTCAATCAAATTTCTGAAATATTTTGATCATGCTCAACTTGGCATGCAACAAGAACCAAAACAAATAAACTCAACCACATTTATGAACATTTATCTTTTTTTTTTGGCATAACTCAAATATATTTTGTATGTGTGTATAGATTGGATACGGCACAATTGAAATTAAAAGCGTTGATATTGCATTTGAACTCGCCAACAGGCTGGCCTTATGGTTAAGTGCTCAAATTTATAAATATGTTCATGAAATTCCACAAACAACTAATCTGTCAAGTTTTTCAACCAGACCCATCAATACTAAATAGACGAATCGATAAACAAATTGGCAAATGGAAATAAATATTTGCTTGTAATAATTTATCGTCTTGGGTGTGAAAAGTTCTTTGAATGCCTTTGGGGGCTTATCGGTCATGAATAACTATAATTAAATATTCTCTATTTAAATTAAATTTATTACCACAATTTCCGCTCTGCGGCCATCAAACGCGTGACCATCAGACGTTTATTTGAGTTTTCATTTTTTGCCGCTGTGCAAATATGCAAAATGATTGACAGCACAATTAAGACACCGGCATGAGGCCAGCCTTATATGGTTGAAATTTGTGTAGCACAACTTCCATGCTTAACAGTCTGACACATAACGGAAAATCAAAACTTATTTGTTTAAATATTCAAAATTATTTTACTGGCAAATTGATGACTGATCACAGAATTTGCATAGTGCTTGCACAACTTATTCATTCAATTGTTTTTGTTAACAAATTACATATGAATTTTAATTAAATCGAGTAATTTTTCAATGTTGACTAATTTTTTTGCATATTTCGTGTTCTGCTTTGGCCTTGGCTGATTGCCAGCAAACACAAGTTCAACAAACAAATGAATAACAGACACAGAAATAATATTACATGCAAAATAAAAAAGGAGAGAATCCCGTCTTGTTGGGTTCAACGTGACGTATGCACAATATTTTAGTAGGACAGCAGGTCTGCCCACAAATTTCAGTGTGTGTGTGTGTGTGTGACTTACCTGTCTATTATAAATGCATCACCAAGTGAAAGTGCTGTGCTAAGTGAGTGGTAAAGGTATGTAAGTACATGCATGCCGACCACGTTTACTACTTGCTTTACGACTGCCTTGAACTACTTTGCCCCGCTAGCAACGTCTAGCTCTTTGCGTTGGAGAATCCTTACGAGCTAGGTGGGTGTGCTTAAGGACTATAGCAATAACAAATATAAATAGCTAGAAAAATCTTCTTCACTGGCCTTTTTTCTAATAAAACATTAAAAAATGTTATACTCTTAGCTTTTAAGCTATAAAATGCTCATATCGACTAATAAGTAATTATATAATAACGCATATGAACTATACTTTCTGTAAACATCGATTTGCAAGCGACGACTAAATTGATAATGCAAAAAAAAGAAGCAGAAACATTTATGAAACTAAAGCTAAATTCACACGTGCAAACTAATTTGTCAAAAATTACGAAAATTTGTCAAAATTATTTTGACGTGTGTGTGAACGCCAAATTAGTTTGCAGCCAAACGCTTGTGTCAAACTGTTTGTCGAGTGTGCCAAGTCAAGTTTTCGACAAATTTGCGAGCTGTCTGAACACAATGTGAACACTCTCTCCCAAGCTGTTATCGTATTTGCCGAGTTTGTTCTTACAAGGCAAATGAAAGAACAAACTATGGCAAACTTGTAATGCTTGTCCGAGTAATTTCAAGTGCAATGACGTTTGTAAATCTAATTTAATATTTAATTTGGATAAGATTTGCATAATTGTGTAAAAAGGAGTTCATTAACATTGTTTTATTGTAAAATCTTCAAGGCTGCATTAACGACATGCTGCAGGGATAGAGTTGCGCATTGGCGTGACCATTTTGGAAATGATTGGCGCAAATACAAATATATCAATTAGTTTTACGCTGCATCGTTTGGTTTCCCTTCGCTTTACCCATGGAATCGCCCATTCTCTACTTAATATTTTACGGGTTTTTTTGCAGAGAAGTTAGGGCATGCAACGATGCAGCTCCAAGGCAAATAATTAACAAATTCTTTTCCTTATAGGTTTGCCCATGTCTATTTGGGCAAAGATATTAAGCGATAGAGATTTCGATTATCCCGATATTTTATATCGCACTAAGTCAATTATTTGACAGCTGCTATAGACAAACCAATTGGTTTGTGGGGAAACACAAAATTTTCGCAAGCAAAGTTTGCGAGTGTGAACTCTAAGCCAAATTCAATGCAAACTTTCGAATTTCCGACAAATTTATTTGCAAACTAATTTGGCAATCGTGTGAACACGTAGACAAACTCGGACACAAGTCCGACAAACTGTGTAAATTAATTTGCCCGTAAGAATTTTGCTTAAGTGTACACAGAGAAACAAAATCAGCTACACGCCACGAGTAGAAACGAATATCCTAAACGAAACAAAGTTCACATTACAAGATCTTACACGAAAATGTAGAAAACAGAAAGCTACATGTGGCGTTTAGGAAAAACTACACGAGCGCACAGTGGGCGAAATGGCTCATTTAGCGGCGCTTAATTTATTGCTCTTGGGGTAAACATTTTTTTTATGAAAAATATTTTTTTTTAGTTGAAAATAGATTAAGCTACAATGTAAAACAAAACAAAAATTTTTTTAAATTTCTTTATATAATTTTTTTTTTGGTTAAAATTTTAACTTTTTATCATATTTTGGACATTGGATCTTTCAATCAGGAATGCATGATAAAATGTTTAAATTTAGTGTATAATATTTTATTTCGCTAAAAATATATCTAAATTGAATATTAAAAAAAATTGTTTTAATTTTATTTATTTATTTATTTTTTCTGATAGCTTTATTTGGCGCTTTTCAGTCTTTATTTTTTTCAGGTTTGTTTATAACAAACATTTTAGGATATATGTAGGATACATTCAAAGCACCGAATCCATGCGTAAAGTGTCGATAATCCAAATTAATTTAAATTTTCCTTGGGTGTTAATGATCTAACAGCATCAATGTCATTCATTACCTTGGGGGATGCTTTGCAAATCCCATACACTTGGGGAGAACACTAAAAGCTTACCCATCTATCATCGTCAAATGAAATTGATGGAAAATTTTTAAACTACCAATGCTTGTTGGGATAATTTTTAAGATTACATCATTATAACTAGCATCTTCCAGTTTATCCAGCTCTGCAGATTCCTTGGAACAAATAATTTTCAAGGGTCTACAGAATCGAGGAGAGGAAGGAAGCGGACTTTCCCAAGTCGTCACGAATCCCTTTTTCACTTGTAATGGGACAATGCAAACTGCAAACATGTATTCATCGCTTAGATTTGTGTTATCGCTTTCCACATCTTGTCGATAGATTGAATGGCCGCTACTCCCATCGCAGCCCCACTTATAAATAAATAGCAGTGAGCCTCTGATCACTCGGTTCAGCCAAATTAAACTGAAATAATGAAGAATGAGCTTCTACGTTGCGCATGATAATATGATCTACCATATGCTGTAAAGGCACTTGAGCCGAATAATTCTTAAATTGCACTCCATTTGGATAACATTTTTTTTTTGCAACACGTAAAGTGTCGTACGTTATATATATATTCGCATTCCGACTTTTTGCACCAGCTTGCATTAAATTGTATGTGTGCTTGGTATAATTACCATCAAAAATAATGCCAAAGCCTCGTCTGCTGTATAAGGAATCGGACGGCTTTAATTTGATTCCATGGAACTTTTTTTTAGCCATATCTTCCCCATTAGCCATTGCAACTAGTTGCGATGCAGATGTTGCAAGTACAAGCTCACTACAAGAAGTTTCGTTTACAATTTGGTCGATTTTCTTTAATTTGGTTTTGTTGGATTATTCGTGGTATGTCTTATCCGGTTTTCCACGATTAGCCAGTGGATCAACTAATAAGAGTTATCCGTCTAACCACTCTTTATTTTTTTCCTCAAACTTGAGAAAGCTGTAATGGTTAGCTCTCCATCTTTCACCCAATTTCGCTACAAAATTTCTCAATTTTTTGGCTATTAATTGGACCTGCATCTCATCATTCATTTTAATATCGATTATATTATCAAATATATAGCTTTCAACAGCTGAAAATTTTTTTGTGGGCATGGGCTCGTCGCGCTATAGTAAAAAAAGCGCTCGCTTGAGCACCGACATTGCGCCTAAAAATTTTAATATCATGTAAAGTTGGATGTGGGCGGATATCATATTGGACATATCACAATCACAAGACAACATAGTAATTTAAAAAAAAAATTCTAGCGCGAATCCCTACGAATCTCGGAAGTTCTGATCCACGGAAGTCTTACGTTCGTAGTTTTCAGGGCGTTAGCGGTATAGTTAAATTTAACTACATTTATTTTATACAACGCTTAAGCACAGAACACAAACAAACATTTTTTTAGTTTATACATACCTCTAGCTATAAGCTAAAACACTTTTCTTCCGCTCAGTTATAACGAAGGCAACTTGAGATCAAATTTGGCAATGCGCATAAAAAGCGCGGAAGAGCTTATTGATGCACGTGCTAAAACATATGTTGTGTTTGACTGCTCACAGCTGATCATCTAGAGCATGTCAATAGATATAGAACCTATTTATTAGCTCAGTGCGATATTAGTAATCGATAGTGACTCAATTTTGGCGCAAACAAACACTTTGAAGATTGAATTAACGGGGCATGCAGAAAAGTTAAATGCGGCGTGGACAAATGCAAAAGTCTACATGACAAGAGAAATTCAGCGTTTTTCAAAGTATTTCAACATTTTTTATTAAGCTTTCTAAACTCCACACGAATATGTAGGTTTTCTACATTAACGTTTACACTTGAAAACCTACATGCGCTTGTTCGTCTAGAAAACTGTTCTCCACACCTGCCGTGTAGGTTTTATGCTAAATGCTACATTTAGAAAATCTTCTCGAAACGTGTAGCTCATCGCTTCCCTTTATAACTGTGACTTGCGGCATTGCCGCGCGAGTGCTTACATAGTCGTATGGGCTAAGCTGCCGGCAATTGTCTGTAAGTTCCCGAGACAAGGTAAGTAAGTTGTAAGTTCGAGTCCCAGGTAAGTAAAAAATAAAAAAAAATTATATTGTAAGTTTCTCGGAAGGAAGACCCTACCCTCTTTGTGCCCCTTCCTCCCATTCCTCCCCACACTAACCTCCTTCACACATTTCCTTGTGTAAATAGTATAGTTGAATGCATACCTGTTAAGTTGCCATTAGAATTACCAATCAATTAAATTATTTTTGGAAAATAGTCGTAGTGATTATATAGTTTGCTGGTGAAAAATTTATGATTATTTAATGATTACAATTAGAAATAATCAAAAATAATGGAAAATTACCATAAATTATTAAAAATAATTGAAAATAATCGTTCAACTTGAATGTGAGATTTTTTTAAAATTTGTTATAAGTATGTGCTAAGCGTTCATGTAGAAAAGCTACACGCCGCATTTAGAAATGGGAAAGCTAAGCGTTGCGTTTAGAAAAGCTACACGCCTCGTGTAGAAATGAGAAAGCTAAACGTGGCATGCAGAAATGCTACACAAACGTAATTGGTTTTTCGTGCAATTTTTACATATTTTTTTCTCTGTGTAGTTAATCTACCCCAGACTGTATATTCACATTGCGACCATGAGACATAAAAGCCATAAACCAACTATTATTTTGTGGGTTATAAAGTCGCTTTCGACAGACCAAGAGGGTAAAAGTCTTCTCTTATTCTTTAAGCCAAATGCGTTGAACTTTGCATAATGACCTTGAGAAGGACCCCGAGCTCCTCCAATATAAGAACTATTTTATACCAAACGTGGCTTAAGGCAGGTTGCCAAGTGACAACTTTAAGGTTCTAAAGAATTTTCTCTACCTACACTGAGAATGATCCAGATAGAAAAACTCTTTTATGAGAATCTTGCAATCTGAATATGGGTTTAACGACCTGTTTTGATTTTAGTCAAAGTGAATGGTGGCGTTCACCAGCATTAGTCGATGACCAAAAACCGACTAATTTTGATAGATTGTGCTGGTGAACGTGCGTGGATGCAAATTCTATCAAAAACCGTTCACCAGCAGCCATACACTTTTTTATTGTTGATTTATGTTAGATGATTGGTGTGTGCTGGTGAACAGCCTTCAATGCCAATGCATATACCTTCAGCTACCCCAAACAACGGAGCTAAAAGCTAGTGGAAATTTTGAGCTATTTATGCAATTGGAATTTTCAACTGTTTATTCGCCGCCTGGGTTATTTAAATGGGTTGTTGGTGTGACAGCTACTGAAAGTGTACTGACGAAGGCTTTGCCATGGCGGCAGCCGAAACGGCCGTCTACACAGCCACAGCTACTGTTCATGCTCATATGTATTCTCAGTTAAATTTTCTGGTTGATTATTGTACCATAATCAAACCTCGACCTTGAGCCTGCTAACATTTACTTTGACTAGAACCTTGCAATCTTAAAAACCCAAAAAGATTTTTCATCTCTGAACTCTGTAAATCTTCAGCTAAAAAATATTTTGCAATGATGTATCCGGAAAAATGGTCAAAAATAGATTTTGAAACCATAGTGCAATGGCTTTAGCATCTGTAGAATAGTACAACAAGTATAAGCAGAATTTGTTCCATATATGTCGAGCCTCCATTTCTTACCATCTCTGAGATCAGATTGTTCATACGGAGGGACGGACAGACAGACAGACGGACATGGCTAAACTTTATATACTCTGTGTTCCTTTGGAACCGAGAATAAAAATTTGAAAAATAAGTTTAAATCAGGGATCACATACAAAACGACAGTACCAAACACAACAAATACCGTACTCAGACAAGGACGCTAAGTTTTTGTAATAAACTGTACGAAAAACACAAGTCCCGCCTCGGAACATCTAATGAAAAGTTGTTTCTTTGAAAAAAAACTTACACATCCGGTCACCTTCACAGCTGTTGGCGCCAGCTTTGAAGTAATTAGAATAGAAACAAAGCAACTAACAAACGTATTTTGAAAATTTTTACCAGAGCTGGGTCGGCTGTTGTGGGTGGTCAGCATTCTGCGTTCAAAGCGTTTTAGTTTGGGCCTCTTTCACATGTTTGTTTTGTACTATTAAGTACGAAATGATTATTAGTTATGGACGCGAAATGTAAAACATATTTAAGTTTTGACTTCGGCCGAGCCGAAGTTAGCTTTTTTATTATTAATATTTTTTTATCCTTTTTGGTAGATTTCCGCGATTTAACCCTCTAGTGCCCAAATTTTCTTTTCCAGGAAAAAAAAATTATTTTTGGATTCAGTATGTATCAAAAGTGAATGATTGTTTTAGAAAAACTTTTACTTTTGCAGGGATCGAGATTTATAGGACTATATCCTTGGACCGCCTAGAGTCGGCTTTGGGAAGGTAGGCCGAAAAAAATTAGGTAATCAATTCTTTTGTTTACACGTTTTATTATAAATGATATAAAGAAAGGCTCCAAAAACAAATAAAATAACAATTAAAACTAAAGTTACTTAAATTCACAAAGCTTCAAATATTTGTGTCCAAAAAGTTTGATTACTTATTTGTGATGAAAATCATAGAAACAGTCTTTTTTTCTGGGAAAAGCACAGGTTTTTATTACATTTACGGCAGACAATTTGAGTTTCGGAAGTACAACCAGGAAGCTTACAGGTTTTTTGTCAGCGCGTGATAAAAACATTGGAAAATGCTCGACGGTATCATAACGTACATCATTAATCGGAAGGAAAGTTTTCTTCCCTGTGCATTTATTTTCCTTTCCATCAACTTGTCGCGGGCGCCCGGGTCCTTTTGGCAGATAAGGAGTTTGTGGCATGCAAAGCACATGTGCGACCTCTGATCGGAAGTTTGGCAATTGGTATTTTGTGTTATTAGCGTCTAGCTGGTTTATTCGGTGGAACAAAATGTAAGCGTTTACCATGGCTAAATCAAGCATATGAGTAAATAGTCGATTTGTATACTTGTTGCTCTTTACGCGAATTTCATATCGACCAATAAGTCCGTCCATTAAGTCGACAACACCCATGTGGCTGTTGTATTCGTGGATAACATTTGGGCAATTTATGTCAACGTACTTTTTTTCGGAACGAACAAAACGTGAAACCTGACCTTTTGAATTCGTTTCATTCAGGAAAGGCTTTGTGCCCGCGTAAGTCGAAGCAAGTCGTACTGCCTTATTGTCCTTCCAAATCGTCAAAGACAGTTCGACTCCTGATACAGATCCACAAAATTCTGTAGAATATCCACTGTCAGATGACAGCTTACAATTTGGAATGCGATTCGAGCGAATAGTTCCCAAAGAAAATATTCCCCGGGACTTGAGATATACAAGAAGCGGCAAGGAAGTATAATAATTGTCAAAGTAGATAATCTGATTTTTGAAATCCGGAACATTGCGTAACAATCGAACAACTACATTTGCTGCCGCACCAAGATCTGGTGAGCCAGTTTGAACAACGTTGTCACCTGCTCCACAATATATCTCGAAATTATAGCAAAAGCCAGAAGAGTCACACAAATTGAAGAATTTCACTCCCCATTTGTGTGGTTTGTCTGGTAAATATTGTCTAAGAAAGGTCTTCATCTTCGTTGCACACATTTGTTCATCCACAGATAAGCGTTGGCGCATCGGAACTGACTGAAACTTCTCATTGAAGTGATTCACGAGCGGCCGTATTTTTTATAAAGGATCGTGGTCGGCTGAATCCTTGGAGGGCAACTTACTATTATCATTAAAATGCATATTACCTCGTATTTTTTCAAAGCGATTTCTTGACATTGTGTTCTGAATTGTTCCAAATGCGTACTCCCCCCAATATGAACGAACATTTGGGTAGCGAAAAACTGCCATCAAAAATAAAAGGCCAATACATTATCGAATTTCTAAATTGGTTGTAGAAAACGAAGTATTGACATCCTTTTGGGCAGCATACAAATTTGTTTGCTGGGTGATATGCTCAATGATAGTATCATTCAAAAAGAATTGAAAACACTTGAATGGCGTATCCAGATTTTTAAGTACTCCGAGGTCAGGCTCAGTAAAGGATATTGCAGATTTTTGAAAAGCGGTGATTTTGGGTCGATAGCACAAACAGATCCTACACATTCAGCTATTGTGCTTTCTTTAACATGAGCAATATTATGCTCAGCTGGCGCTTTGCGTTTGCGTTTCTGTGCTTGAGGTGAATTGGATGCAATCGAACTTGAGGGTGACAACAATTTTGCAAAAGGAGTAGGACTTCCGCTTGAAGTTATACAAATCTCTCTAGCCAACATAGAATCCGACATATGTAGCACTTTTCCAATCGCTTCTTCATTTTCCTCATTGACAGGAAGCGCTGCCTCGCAAACATCATAAGTCAAATCGTCCTCCAATTCTTCTTCTCCGTCCGTATCAATTTCAAAATCAATTGAATTTAAAAATTTTTCAATCTCCACGTCGGAAAGAGCTGATAGCTTATTCACTTGTCGTCGTGCCATGACTGAAGCAATTATTTGTACTTAAATATGTCATAGGTTGTTCCACTTTCAAACTTACCTTATAATTTTTTTTTTCCCGAATTGTCCCAAGACCGCCTCTAGACGGGATACCTTATAAAAGCAATAGAAAGCTAACGAAAACTTATTTTTAGTGTGGGTTTCGTATTTGGAGTCCTTGAGACTATCAGCAACACGGTACAATTTTTTTTCCAGCAGCAAACTTTTTATAATATTTTAAAAAAATATTTATATTTTGCACTTTTTACAAAATAATTATTTCGTCCGAGTTGCACAAATTTTCTGCTTCAAATGACTACAGCAGCTTGCGCAAGCTGTAGGATTTATTCCAAACGCAACGAACTTTATTTTTGGACTTTCCCGAATTAGAAAAAACGCAAAACCGAGTCAAAAGGAATGAAAAGAATAAAATAACGGTGTTTTTAACCTTACCCGTCTAGAGGCTGTCTTGGGCACTAGAGGGTTAATGAGCCTTCAGTCATGGTAACTATGTTTAAAATACCTCACTTTCCACGAAGTCCGAAACTCAATCTGTTTTTCATTTCGATTACATAACTAAAAATCTTTGATCAAAACTTTTTAGAACTGTATAATATTATATAAGTATTTTTTTTTCGTCCAATGGGAGCTATATGCTATAGTCATCCGATTTTGACCAAAACTTGTAGAATTATGTGACAGCATTACAAATAAATAAATGCAAAGTTTTAATACATTTCCATTGAAAACAAAAAAGGTTACAAAGACTACTTTTCAGACTCTACTTTTCTATGGGAGCTATACTATATAGATGTCCGATTTCGACCAAACTTAGTGTAATCATGAAAGCTTTTCCATTGAAAACCAAAAAGGTTTTTCTCACCAAAAATAGTTTTTCAACCGATCGTTCCTATGACAGCTATATGCTATAGTCTTCCGATCCGGCCGGTTCCGACAAATGTGCAGCGTATGTGTACTAAAAGACTTCGTGCAAAGTTTGGTGAAAATAGCTTTCAAACGGACGGAGGAGATAGCATAGAACAGTCGGACGGACAGGCTTAAATCAACTCAGCTCGTCGTGCTGATCAAGAATTTATATACTTAATGTTGTCGGAGATGCTTCCTTCGATGCGTAACAAAAATCCGGACAATTGTATAATACACTCTGCAAGGGTATAAAAATTTGTATGGCAGCAACAAGAAGTGACTATCCGATTTTCGCGGACCCGACATATGTGCAATGCGCAGTTAAAATATATCTCTGTGCAAAATTTCAACTCGATAGCGTCAAAACTGAGGGACATGTTTGCGAAGAAACAGTCGGACTGATAAAACTCAATCGACTCAGCTCGTCATGCTGATCATGAATATATATACTTTATGTGGTCGGAGATGATTCCTTCTATGCGTTGCAAAATTCTGGGCAAAATTATAATACACTTTTCAAGTGTATAAAAATTGGATTATTTCATCTAAATGTTGAATTTTTATTTGAGTTGAGAGTATAATCTTGGTTTAAGGATTTCTTGTCTTTGTTGACTTTGGAAACCGTTTCGTCTCGTTTTCGAGACGATAATTTTAGATTTAAATTTATTTTTTCTCAGTTTTAAAACAATGGTAACAACCGACAACAGCATCAGTATGTAATTCCGAAAAAAAATTACTCGTTTAAATCAAAATTTAACGACTACGAACTATGTCGAGAAAAATCAATAAAATGGATTACTACACGTGTTTCTCCTCTTTAAGTATATCCAGCGGGTTCTGGAAATTTCCTACATAAAAAATTTAAAAGATGAGTTGTAAGTAGGCTCTTCTTTTACAACCAAATTTTAAAGTTGGTAGTTGACCCTCCTGGAGTTTTTCAGGTGAACGACTGGGCCTACTTTTATTGCTCCTCATCTTTTATTTATTTAATTTTCACTCTTTTTCGTCTGCTTCCCAAAGGGTAGTCCAACTTTGGCTAAGCTAAAACTTAATTTCATATTTCATAGACAGTTGAGCACTTAAATCATGTTCCTTTTTGCGGGTGGTTACACATTTTACAAATTTTTTGTGGCCATAAATCTGCTCACGTATCTCTTGAATGTGTAGCAAATGTGCTCACTCGTCGGCAAACGAACTTTCGTTTGTTTTGCTGCCAGGGGAAATCAGCTTGAAGCGAGGCGCAAAATTCAAAGCAGTAAAAAAAAAATGCATTCGTTTAATTATGCAAAGTTAATTGCATACATTGAGCGACTGACTAAAACAAAAACAAACCTTTCGCTTACGTATGTGTCTGCACTCTTATCCCCCCCTTTATCCCATCAGCAGTTTCTTGTTCAAGTGGCGACAAGGTCAAGTGCAGCCAGGCTATTAGCGCCAATGACAAAATCGCTTGAAAACCGACATCTGATGCGATTTTGATTGAGCTATTGGAAAAACTAGCCAACTACTTAGTTTAGAGTTGCTGGCGTTGCTATCGTATTTTAAATGCAATTTTCATGTTCAAATAGTATGTGAGGTTTTTTAGTGTTCAGACAACAAAATGAAAAGCAATTGGTTGACAGGGAAGGTTGAAGTGGATAAAAATCTAAAAACCAAAAGAGGGCGATCATTGAAGATGGCAGAATATGGCCAACTATGATATACCCTATATTTAAAACAGAGCTGTAAACTACAATTACAATTGCAATTACAATTATGGGAATATATTCAATTACAATTACCATTACAATTACAACTATTTCGTATTTAAAAATGTACTACCAATTACAATTATTTCAATAATTACTCAATTATTTGGTAATTGAAATAATTAAATAATTGAAGTAATTACGGAATAAAAAATGATTCACCTTTATTATCTATCTATCCAACTTTTAACTTCACACACCACTTTCCTCTATGTTAAAACTAGTAATTTTCACACAAAAACATAAAGGTAATTCAGTTTTATTCCCTAATTACTGAATTATTTAATAATCAATTATTTCAATTACCAAAAATTTAAATAATTGAGTAATTAATGAAATAATTGTAATGGTAATACATTTTTATACTAAATAATTGTAATGGTAATTGTAATTGAAAATATGCCTATAATTGTAATTGTAATTGTAGTTTACAGCTCTGAATTAAAAAGCATTGCAGATCGTTATTAACATTATATGCATGCAATTTAAGGAGATCGAGTTTCGCCGTGCAAAGTCGCATTTACTTGTGTAATCATTTGTAATGATCTTAAAACTTAAGCGAAGATATGCTTTACTTACACGTCATGTTCATACTTACCCAAAAGAAACTTGGCTATTTCAAAGCCATTCAAAAGTCCAAAAGTATAATTCGCCTTGCACTATTTTCGTTATAAATTTTGGTAATGTATTTTTCCAGAGAAATTCATTCACATATTTCTCTTTTGACAACTCTTAATCTATCCTTCTGTTCGCTTAACAACGTGCCTGGCATTTTTATTTAGTTCGAACAGTAAAAAGAACAAAAACAGTTTTTAACTGGACTGCGCGGGCAGTTCGTTAACTTTGGTGTGTTCAAAGAGCCGCCAGATTAATGGCCCAACGAGTATACTTAATACTTAAGACGTCGCCGATTCATATCTTCCCCATCGCAACACCGTTAAAGTGTACAAATTATTAGAAAAATGCGTGAGAGACGAGGCAAACAAGAAAATACCGAAAATGCCAGCACGTAAAAAACGAAAATTTATTGAAGCTCACTTCCGCAAAAAACTCGGCAACATCACTAAATACCAACAACCACAACTACTCAAACAGGATGCGTGGTGTTTTAAGCAATAGCCATAGGAAAACATTAAATAAAGAAAATTGTCGTCATCAGAGGGAAGTCCTAATACTCTTCGCCAACCAACTTTGACAATATAAAACTTCGAGATTGTAGCTCGTTAACTAAGTTATAGTTTAACCACAGTATTGGTATGACTATAGTCACTTGCAAACTATGAGAAGTCAAATCAAAAGATTTTTAATTTTAAAGAATTCTTTCTTTCTCAGTCTGTAGTCTCGTTTGAGGGTTATGCTGCTTTCCGTCCGTCCGTGCATCACTTGAAAATCGTCGATGTTAATGCTGCTATTACCTTGTCGTAATACCTTTGGGCGATATATCTCTTGTCATTGAGCGTATTAATCTGAACTCATTATAATGGTGTCATAGACATAGGAACAAGAAAGTCTTTCAAGACCAACGTAATATACTCCGTTTCTGACATTAACTTTAAAATCGGGCGCTGAATAAACAGAGTGAAATACGGCCTATAGTTGTCTTTTACCCCTCAGAAAACGTGAATCACCAAACCTCCTTGGCTTTTCTCAAGCAGTCTCATAATAACAGAACTTCTTAAAAATAACAACTTAAAAACTAACTTAAAAATAGCACTACCCCTGACATCTACAAACAATGTTTTGAACTCCTAAAAAGCCAATTTAAAAACAAGAAAGAAAGTCGGTCAAGCCCGACTATAACATACTCTGTACCTGTGAAGTGCTGCCCATCACCGCTGCGACCTGTGCTGCCCATAATTGTTTGTTTTCCTTATAACTCGACCATGCGATCTTTGCCACTCCTTTGACGGATCGATAAATAATCCTGATTACTAAATATGTCCAGAAGGAACGAACCTTCTATCTATAAAACTGTGGGAGATATGACGTTTTTACCAATTTGCGGGGGCGGGAGGGGGCGTGGCAAAAATTGAAAATAAACTTGATCTACCTGCAAGTATAAGAAGCATATGGCCCATATATGACAAACCTCTATCTCTTACCATTTCTGAGATCTGTGCGTTCATACGGACAGACAGACGGTGAAATAAAATGAGGTTGAAAGTACAAATGGGCGTGTTCACCAGCATAAATCAATAACCAAAAATCGACTAATTTTGTTAGATTGTGCTGGTGAACGGGCGTGATGTGCAATCATGATTGCTAATTTTCGTGATTGTGTTAGATGTAAATCCATCAAAGTATTTCTTTTTTTTGTTAGATTGATTTGATTTGTGATTGTTATCGATAGCAAACAACTGACAGCAATAAACAAAGAATTAATTTTGTAGAAATTAAAACAAAATGTGCAAGGAATCGTCTTTGCTTTTTGCAGTTTGGACGTTGGCAAAACGAGAGTCCCTCTCATCAGTAGGTGACCGATTCGACATACCAAAAAGCCCTCAATGGAGTAGCCAATGTTCTTAATCTAGGTGCCCACACCCACGCACACCGCGTTCCATTCACAGCGTCCCATTTGCAGCTTTAAATACGTCTCACATGTCTGCCACACCACCGGCACTCGCTTCAGCGAGGTGTGTATGACTTGTGCCTGCTCCGGTATGGCCTGCAGCACCTCCAGCATGATCCAGAGCTGCACATCTTCACTGACATTTGGTATATGCTGCTGCTGGAACTTATTGATCACCTCAACGGCACACGGCCAATCCTGCTGCAACATGTGCACTATATAAGCTCTCAGTGCAATGCATAGACGATGGCAGCATAATCTTGGGTCCTCCCGCAAACTGTACAATGGTCTCGAGTGTTCGTGCTCTGCATCTCATCCAAATCGGTTGGGAGACAGCTTTCCTCCGAGTCTATCATTGAGCTCCAAGAAGGCCCCCAAGTTGATTTCTCAAACCTGGCCGCATGAAACTCCTCGTTCTCCTCTTCGCTTACAAGTAGCCAATCTGGGCAAACCAGAGACAACCAAGTCGCCACCGAAGAGGTCGAAATTTCGCCACATCGGCGTTTTTGACGACAGTCACATCCAATGTAATGGATTGTACTTGATGTTATTCATATTTTATTATTTCTTTTAGTTGCGGTCAAAAGTTCAAAACTTCCGCCAATAAAAAATATCGATAATTTGTTTGACTGTAAATTCTATCAAAAACCGTTCACCAACAGTCAAACACTTTTATTTTGATTGTTGATTTATGTTAGATGATTGGTGTGTGCTGGTGAACGCGCTCAATGATTATGGGGATGAAAGGATCTGGCTATGAATACTATGGGGTGGAATTGTGTGTGATGAAAGGGAGGATGCTCTGGGAAAAATGCTCTGATATTTTAGTACTTATTTACACTTTGATTTTACTATTTACACTATCTATTGATTTAGCGTTAAATATGAGATTCGTTTATCAAAAGAGTTGAAAATATTTAAATTTTATATACATATAGTATAAAAAATTAATGTTAGCAGGCTCAATAATCAACCAGAAAATTCAACAGAGAATACATATGAACATGAAAAGTAGATGTGGCTGTGTAGACGGCCGTTTCGGCTGCCGCCATGGCAATTCCTTTGTCAGTACACTTTCGACCTTGACCTTGACCCTGCTAACATTCACTTTGACTAAAATCAAAACAGGTCGTTAAAACCCATGTTCAGATACAATAATGGAATTGGCTCGCTGTGATGTTTGTTATAAAACCTTCACGGTTTCCTATTAAACAAATCATAAAAATACCTTGGTATTTATACAAAAGGGAAGCATGCCCCTTTAAAAAAACGAACACAAGAAAATCGTGGCACACTTTAAGCACACTCTGAGACGAATTTCTCAGTAATTAAAATAGTGGCCACAAACAACAGAGATACATTGAACAACCTTCAATGCCAATGCATATATATCTTCAGATACCCTAAAGAGCGGAGCTTGAAGCTAGTTGAAAGTTCGTGCAATTTGAGCACTTGGAATTCTCATTCATTATTCGCCGACTGGTTAAAACAAATAGGATTTGAAAATTGGCTTGTTGGTGTGACAGCAACTGAAAGTGTACTGATGAAGTCTTTGCCATGGCGGCAGCCGAAACGGCCGTCTACACAGCCACAGTTAGTGTACATGTTCATATGTATTCTCTGTTGAATTTTCTGGATGATTATTGAACTTTAAGCAAACCTCGACCTTGAGTCTGCTAACATTCACTTTGACTAAAATCAAAACAGGTTTTAACGACCCATATTCAGATATTATAAAAAATCTTGCCAGCCAATCTAAACTCAATTTATTTTATAATGAATCCATGAGTTGAATAATTCTATTAGATTTGGTTCTAAAAAACTACTAGTAATATAAGCTAAATAAATGTTTATAAATGTTTTACTTACCCTTTGGGAGACTCGAACTCGGAGCCTTTTACCTGGATCACCATCGTGATGCCGTATCAACCATTTGATGGTGACACGGAAATCTCTAGAGATGGTGAATGTTAAGCGAATTGAACATACTACCTAAATCTGCTTGGCTTTGAACAACCAAGCATTTTCTTGTCAGTTCACATACACTAGTCGGCATAATTATTTTGAAAAGAAATTTTTTATAGACAAACCAATTTATCTTTGAAACAAGAAATCCTTAAATTTTAAAATTGGTATCGAATACTGGTATGAAAGTCCGCTTTCAATAATTCATAAGTAGTCCACAAACAGCTGCTGGGGTTAGAAAATATTAATCGAATTGTCCAAACGGAGGTGGGCATAAATATTTTGACAAGATTTTAAAATTGATATATTCTCAGCACAGGATCTTTAAAGCTAAAAGAATCTTGCGTTAGAAACTCCATAACTCTAATAGATTAGCTGTAAATAAGGCATGAAAATGCAGAAATTGGCTAATTTGACTGTTTTGCTAGGATCCAATGTGCTAGAAAAAATGTTGTTTTTAAAAATTTGATTTGTTCATGGTATAGTTCTTATTTTTATCTGTTAAGTGTGATTAAAACCTTAATCATTTCATAAGATATAAGTTCGTGAACGCTCTGCCAAGTATGGCCGATTTGCATGCAAATTTATATATATCATTTTTTACAGTGTAGTTTTTAAATCAAAATGCACCGTATACTTAAAAACTAAACTGGCGCTCAACTAAAATACAAATCTTAATGTAAAATTAAATTAAACTTGAATTCCAATACAAATCGGTCAAACTTGGCAGATCGATCACGAACTTATATCTTATGAAATAAATAAGGCTTAAATCACATTTAAGAGATAAAAGTATGAACTATACAATGAGCAATTGAAATTTTTAAAAACAAAATTTTTTCTAGCACATTGGATCCAAGCAAAACGGCCAAATTAGACATTTTCTAGATTTTCATGCCTAATTTATAGTTAATCCATAAGAGATATGGAGTTTCTAACCTCAGATTTGGATTCAGCATGAAACACTTGTCTAGAATACATCATTCTTTAAGCTTTAAAGATCCTGTGCTGAGAATATATCAATTTTGAAATCTTGTCAAAGTACTTATGCCAACCTCCGTTTGGGTAATACGATTAATTTTTTCTAACCCAAGCAGTTGATTGTGAACTACTCATGATTTATTGAAAGCTTACTTTCATACCAGTATTCGATACAAATTTTAAAATTTTAGGATTTTTTGTTTCAAAGATATAATGGTTTGTCTATAAAAAATTGTTTGTCAAAATAATTATGCCGACTAGTGTATAATCTGAGCTCCCAAAATATGCTCAACCAAAATTTTACAAGCTGTCTGCTTACTAAAATAACAGAGAAAAATTAGACAGACTCGCTCACTCTCTGAACAGAACAATTTAAATTTGTGTCTCTCGTGTTTTCTGTTTTATGCTGATCGGTGAAAGAACACACGAAGCGCTCTTGCGACAACAGTTTGAATGGGATATTTTTGCTCGGCGCTCCTCAACTGAGTCTCGGCAACTGAGCAAAACGATTTGCGTTAAAGCACAAAGTGTCTTTTATGTTGTTGTTTCGTTAGTGCTTTGTTGTTGCTTTATTTCATCAGAGGCAAAGCGTGAAAGAGAGAGAGAAATGGTTTCTTGCTGGGACGTTAATCTATGCGTATGAATATACATATCATAACACAACTAAAGCGAGCGCGCAACACACATACATGCACAAAAGACACTCTCACCGATTTCAAGTGTCTCGAGTGAGCGCGTACATAAAGAGAGCGACAAGAAGCTCTCACTGATTGACCAAAGAGCACGCTGAGTAAAAACAAATTTAAAGTGTCTTTTTGATCCCGTTTTCAATTATGTCTGCGAGCAACAGTTCTTTTTGGGACTTTCTGCAAAAAGGAACCACTCTTGCGAGCTCTGCAAATAATTGAAAACAGCTTTAGTTCGAAATTCAAGCGTTTATACGAAGATCACTAGACCACTATTCCAGGATTTTATACAGCCTGCCACTTTTGTAAACTTTCTACCGAATTATGTATGCACTTAAATAATTTAATGAACTTTTATACTCGTGTTTCGACCGTGTACATAAATTGAATGAGGTGTAGTCTGAAAAAGATTGAAAGTTGGTTTTTAGTCTCTGGCTTAAATATGTTTTACAATTTAATCCTTTCCGTGCACTTTGGGAGATAAACAATCAATATTATAAAGGACATAATATGGAATACTGCAATTATAATGAAAGTCGTTTTTTACTATCACATTGAATTGTTCCTTTTGGTTTTTGTATCCTATTGCAATGTATTTTCCGCGCAATGACGTTTTTCAGTTCACCTTTTATCCCCTTAATTCCAATTCATTGTCAAGACAATAAATCGCTTTCATTGCGTTGTCCCGACAGTTTTAAAAAAACAAATTTAAGCAGAAGTGGATATAATAATGGTTTTGTCAATTAGGTTAAGCTAGATTAAATTGTAAATGATAATGAAGTTGAAAACAAAATGAATTGAACCACAGTAAATACTTATGTTAGAATAATTATTTTGGATCGTCTCTCACTCTCACTGCCTATTTAATTTTGCTATAAACAAAAAACTGCTCAATATTTTTCAATGGTTAAACATTTACTGGAAAGGTTGGTTCATGAAATTTATTTATGAAAAACAATTTTAGTCGAATGACCACCACGACTGACTTAACTGTACACCCAATTTTTGAGAAAATTTTCAATTGTTTCGGCACATATGTCAGCAATAGCAACTCGAATCTTGTTCTTCAACTCATCAATTGTTTCAGGATTGTTTGCATAACATTTGTCCTTGACCGCTCCCCACAGAAAATAGTCTAACGGTGTCCGATCACTGCTTCTTGGTGGTCAATTCACATCTCCATATTTGCTGATTATTCGCAGTAGATCGATTGTGGCGTGCGCTGTGTGGCACGTAGCGTCGTCTTGTTGAAACCAAATATCGTCCAAGTCTTCCTCTTTAATTCCCTCGAAGAACCAATCACTTAACATTGCGCGGTAGAGCGAGTTGACGTCGTTGGTTGTTCAGTTACATTTTAATCAATCGCAGCAATGCTTTCGGTCGAGCTCACCGGACGAGTACGTACATGGGTTGACTTATCCACCAACATTTCAGTTTCACGAACTCGGTTCACGAATTGATCCACAAGTTGAGTTTCCGGAACATTTGTTATGTTTTTTTCAAATTTCGCACAGTTTGAGTCGAGAACTCTCTACTTTGGAAGCATGTTTTTAGTATTTCCCAACTTTCTTCAAGCGATTAGCGACCCATTTTGAAAATGTCAAAGTTTTTACTAAATATTAGTCGCTTTCCGAATGAAATTATGAATAGTTCAAATTCCAAACAATCGTTGGACAACCCTGTAGAAGCAAAGCGGCCGCCGATAAATTATTTTCCTTTGGATTTTGAGTTGAACGGACGGACTTTTATAGTTCTTGTCAAGCGCCAGCAGCCAATTCGTTAGTCTTTTCGCCGGTCCAACACTCGTATGTTATATACCTTCGATTCGTAAATTTACAATAATAAAGTGTTCTTTTTCCAGTCTGAATAAAAGGAACTTATTAGAAAGACAATCAAATATTCAAAATATTAAATAAAAAACCTTATTTTTAAAACGTGATTACTTTAACTTTATAATATCCACCCAAATTAGTTTCCTCTTAGCCATAATAAAATATCGCTAGTGTCTTTCGTACTTTCCACCTCTGTAAGTTGATATGCCCTCGTCGGAAGAATACACAAGGAAGCAACAAAAATTTGTGGGGCAAACATTTATAAAACACTTTTAGCCATTTCTCTTCATTAACCGCAAGTCAGGGAATGAGAAGCTTCTCGTCGCGACGCGCGTTCCCATTTATGTAAGTTGTCGGTGGGTTGGGAATGCGCTTAATGAAGTTTTCTCACAAAAATGTTGGCCGTTGTCCACTTGTGTGTCCTGGCCAGACAGAAATTGATGAGCTTAGGGATAGGATGGGTCTTACGACACTTTTGACAAATCGCAAGGACCGAGACAAGTCCCCTCCTTCCTCCTCACGTTTGCTGCCAGCATAATTGGTATCACTTTTGGTAACCAAATTGTGATGTAATTAATTCTGTTTGTGTAATTGAAGACGGATGCCCACTTGGGCGAGGAAGTTACTAGCTAAAAAACATATGTAACCATCAGGTGTTGCCGGTTGCCGGTTGCTGAAATTGAAACCGCAATCCCATATGTAAATGCAGCACCCCGTTAATAATTAATTACATAATTAACCGCAAATTAAGGCATACACGAGTGAAGCCAACGAGAACAACAACTATTTCAATGCTTGCACAGTTGGCTTTGAAGTTCCAGTCAATAAAACGCAGTTGATCACTTTTGGAATCGTTTTGCAATATGCTCGTCTTAATATCAGAGAAAAGTAGGTGTTTGTATGTATATGTGAATATCGTATGTGTGCATGTAGTAGTTTTTTATTTCTGCACCAAAGCGCATACAATGAGAGGGAAAACGGGGAAAAATAAATATTGAATTTCAAGCAAATATTATTTTTCCTGTTTTGTTGCTGCAGTCACGGGCCAACAAGTTGGCAGTGACACAAAATTCGCACATTCTGCGGTTGCGCATTTATTGTTGTAGTTTTTATTGTCATTTGTTTGGATTGAAAACTTTAGATAACATTTTAATTTGTCGTTAAATTTGATGGAAAATCGTTATTGGTCAGCGCTGGGTAAAATCTATCTAACAACGTCTACAATTAAAAGAGGTTTGTCTTCAATTCAAGCCAAGGTTTCAAATATTTTGCAGTTGACTTAATATTTTCAAAGAAAACGCAACACGATCGTTATAGTTTATAGTCCATTCAAGTTAGACAAAAAAAGGGCATATTCATGCATGAAATATAGATCAGCCAGATTTTTGATATGTGGTAGGGGACTGTCTGAAAGGCTTTAGTTCAAATTTGTGTCAATTTGTGGCATTGGGAACGGCCGCTATATTGCAAAACGCGAATTGGTCCATATCTCTGAAACTATTGCTTTTAGACAAAAACTAGATGGGGTACCGCCTAACAATAAATAACTGTAGTGAGTTAACTTAAGGCCCTCTTCTTGTCTAGACGACTGAAGACGACATTGAAGAACCTTTTGATATTCAACACTTTAATTTAGTTTTGTTATCAGGAGCAAAAATAAATAAAGCAGAGGGTTTGCCGACACGTGAACATGACACGTACAATTGACCAAGAGAAAAACATGCATTTTCCAAATTCAAACCACAAACATTTAAGGGCTGGCCTTTGTTAATCGTCATGGTGAAACGGAAATTGTCCTAGGAATGAGAACTTCTTCACCTTGAAATTTTTCTTTGATTATCGCCGCGTAAATCACATTGGTCATCAATTTTCTTGTCACCAAACGCGTTCCATTGCATAGTTTTGGTTGGTTTAGATTTCAAAGCATGATGACTACCGTGCCAACCTTTAGTTGCAAATTGTGCGGTGGTAGTCCAGGCACATCCAACCTCTTAAAAAGTTCTGTTGCTTAGTTGGTGGCATCATCCTCGTTTGTTACACATTCGATAGATTTAAATGAATGCAGAGTATCAATTATCAGATTCTAAACTATAAAGTTTAAGTCATCCATATCTTTATTCTTAGCCGCTAAAATTGCTCGCTCATTCGACCATTCCATATTTTTGTGGTCAGCAATGATGTACGGAAATACTTTTTTGATGATATCGTCTTTCGATAAGACGAAATTGCAAAAATTCGGAGGAAATGAAATCAATCCGCTCGATTCATCGACAGGGACACCTTTATTCAGCAATTGCTTGGAAAAATCTTGAGCAGATGGATCGTTCTGCAATGCAACTCTCATGATTTGTATGATTTGAGGCAAGAGTTTATTTGATCGGCAGGAGTCGATCTTGGAATGACTGGCAGTGTTTGGCGGAAATCGCCAGACATTAAAATTATTGCGCCCTTTGGCCAATTGCTTTCAATGCGTTTTTTTTTTTTTTTTTTTTGGCGATAGAAGCATCAAAAGCCGTCTCAGTCGCTGGAGTGCGACTGAAGTGTGGGACTTTCACCCACTAAACTACCGCCTTCTTCTGCCCGATTCCCGGTGGCACTGCCGTAAGGTATTACTTCACCGGGGGGAACTGCCCATTAGGATTCTCTCCTATGTGAATTGTTGCCCAATCTTTCTGCGCTACGCAGCCTTTGAAAGACTTCCGAGGCCATATTGCAGACAGCAGACCAGTTTTCTACAGACTCTAGCATGATATTCACCAGGCTGCCAGCGGCTGGTGTCCTCCCCACCCGCATGCTCAGATTATGTCGTTCTTCATTGAAGGTCGGATAAAACTTTGTAGAAATATGTTAAAGTATAGCAAATAAGAATATGCCAATAAAAAGGACGTTTTCATTAAAAAACAAAAAAGTTTTTCTCACTAGAACTAGTTTTTCGACCGATCGTTCCTATGGGAGCTATATGCTATAGTCTTTCGATTTCGACACAACTTTGTAGAATTGTGTAAAAGTGTATAAAATGAGTGTATGCCAATGATAAGGACGTTTTCATTAAAAACAAAAAAGTTTTTTCTCACAAAACCTAGTTTTTTCGACCGATCGTTCCTATGGGAGCTATATGTTATAATCATCCGATTTCGACCAAACTTTGCAGAATTGTGTAAAAGTATATAAAATAAGTGTATGGCAATGATAAGTACGTTTTCATTAAAAACAAAAAAGTTTTTCTCACTGGAACTAGTTTTTCGACCGATCGTTCATATGGCAGCTATATGCTATAGTCATCCGATTTCGACCAAACTTAGTGAAATCATGGGATAGGATAGTAAACTAAGAAATATGTACTTTGGAGGCGTTTCCATTAAAAACAAAAAAGTTTTTCTCACTAAAACTAGTTTTTTGACCGATCGTTCCTATGGCGGATCGGATGACTATAGCATATTTATAGTCATCCGATCCAGCCGGTTCCGACAAATGTGCAGCGTATATGTACCAGAAGACTACGTGCAAAGTTTGGTGAGGATAGCTTTAAAACTGACGGAGGAGATAGCATAGAAACAGACAGACGGTCAGACGGACAGGGCTAAATCAACTCAGCTCGTCATAATGATCAAGAATATATATACTTTATGTGGTCGGAGATGCTTCCTTCAATGCGTTACAAACATCCGCACAATTTTATAATACCCTCTGCAAGGGTATAAAAAGACAATAAGGGAATTGGTGGAAAACGTCCTGGGAAACTAACGTAATAGATCATAAGTGAACTCACAACTTATAACGGAGTTCCGATTCGTCGATATGAAAAAGGCGATTTGGGCAACATTTTGCCACAAAAGTTCAACTGACTACAATCCTCAGGCCTGGTCCATCTAGCTGGTGTGCGTATGAGAAATCTATGACAGAAGGCACACTTGACTCCTTTATTTATACATACTCACGATTCAATGATAATGTACTGGAGGCTTTATCGGCCGACGACCAAACATGTGCGACAAAGACTAAAAGATGCCAAGCTAGCTATAAATAGTACATGGAGTTCCTTCATAGCAAAAAAGGATGTGAAAAGCAGCGCAAAGTACAAGATATTTGAAGCAACTTCCAGATCCATAATGTGCTACGCGGCCCAAGTATGGGGACATACTCAATATGAAGATGCGGAAAAATTATTAATGGGTTTTATAAAGCGAATGTTTAGGCTTCCAATAAATACACCAAACCATGCAATAATTCTAGAAACTGGGCTTTCGCCATTGTATGCCAATACGCTACAATTGCATCTAAGCTACGTGAGAAAGATCATGAACATGGAACCGCACCGACTGCCAAGAATTATCGCCAAGTGCTTTCAGAAGTGGGAATCTCTTGCATCATCACTCGACATTCACTGCTCTTTCGAGAACCGGTCCACTTGGAAAATCAACCATGGGCTCTTAATAGAGGCGGTCAAAAGATCTTCAAGAGACAACGCGGAGTGTAGGGCGAGACAAAGCGAGACACGTGATACTTACAAAACACTCGAGTATAACCTTGGAGCCAAAAACTATTTCAACGATGTTATTAACATAAATGGAATTGCGACAATTTTCAGGGCAAGAGTAGAGCTCCTGAATTTAGAATACTCCCCCCACAGAAGCGACCGATCGGAAGATTGCACTTTATGCAACATGAGGGAAAGAGAAGATACGCACCACTTTATTGCAATATGCCCAATATTAAGGGAGATAAGGTACTTTTACTGGGAAAAAGACAGCCTTAGCAGAGAAGAATACCTGGATGTTTTAAATGGAAAAAGCTGGCCGAAACTCATTGGCTACATCTTTGAGGCTCAACGGTATAGGCAATTGGTAAAGGAGGAATTCAATTAGTAAAATAAGACTCTTGCGCAGATTGAAGCTTCCTAAACGAACGATCTGGTATCTGGGGAAGACCCGGGAAGCCAGGTGTAGTAGTTGCGGGAGCGGAGAGACGCGTTTAGAGTCCGGCTGATGGCTTTAAGCCAAGTCGGTGTTACGACTTATTATCATTTTAAGATTCTTTTTGTTAAAAAACGATGTATAGATAAGTCCTAATTAGATTATGTCAATATTAGCCAACAAATGGAAAAATAAATGATAATTCTACTACTACTACTACTACTTTATCGGCCGACGACCTGCTGCATAGATGCACCGGAGGAGAAACTCAAAACAACAATGAGTCTTTTAATTCCTTATTGTGAACCTTTGCTCCTAAGCACATTCACTGCGGTGCACACACGGTTGAAATTGCCCATTATCTTGCTACATGCATTTTCAACGAAGGCTTCATTTATATCTTAAAAGTAATGACCCTAATGGGTGCCACAATTGATCCACAATCACAAAAATATGCTACAAAACGCGGTGCATTTCGATGCAGAGGTTCGGATGTCGAAATGGCCTCATCATCGAAAGAGGGGCGTACTGCCCGGAGAGCCGATAGAGCCGCTAATGAACGCTTTTTGGAGCAGGAGCAAGGACCAGTATATGGAGCTTGAATTGCTGATTAGCATATGTAAATATTGCATCAAAAAATTAATGTTTACTTTTTGTTGTGTAACAGAAAATTGAACTCTCGAAACCACGTTTTTCAAAATGGTGCCCACGTTTTCTCAAGTTCTACCTAACCGATTTTGATGATGTAAGGCTTTATGGAGGCAGAATGTGGCTATCGTCCTTACCTCACTCTTTGACCCAAAAAAAAGCTTTCACTATTTTTTTGTACACTGGACTGCAAAAAAAATGGTCAAAAATCGATTTCTCGTTTTTAAAATGCCGCCATTTTTTAAAATTCAATTTATAAATATAAAGGCATTCATACTAACCAACTTCCCATCCTCCGTTTTGCTTTCTAATAATTGTAACTCCCGGAAACGTGGGCACCATCGACACATCTTTTTTCGGAAGAGCCTTCTTTGGATCCCGAAAACTTTTTGAACAGCCCTCGCATTCACAAACTTTTAATTTTGTATTTTTTATAATACATTGTACAACCAAATATAAAAAAACAGAATCACAAAATCTCTTTCCGATTTCTTTCTACGAATTTATAAAAAAAAATTTAAAATTTAGCCTTCTAGACCAACCCTGTATATACTGGACCTTGTTGCCTAGTGTTATTTTCGGAAACTGGTAGCCGCTCGTACAGTTTCTTCCACGTTTGCTTTTTGGAGTACCCCTCGGGATGACAAAGATGAGAACGACTTGCTGCAGTACTCGATCCAAATAGACGATATGGCAAACGTAGCTGTACATAGTTTATTTAAGTTTTTGCCAACAATCCGGGCACCTCTTAGAAGTGAAGGCCCGGTGGGGAAACACCCTGGTATACATATATATTCTTGATCAGCAAGACGAGCTGAGTCGATTAAGCTTATTCCGTCCGTATATCCGTACCTCCGACTGTCTGTTTCTACGCAAACTAGTCCCTCAGTTTTGAAGCTATCGATCAGAAAATTACCACAGGGTCATTTTTTAGCTGCACACTGCACATATGTCGGAACCGCGAAAATCGGATAGCTACCATACAAATTAAATTTTTTAGTTTTTTTATTTAATTTCCCAATGACACAAGACATGAGGGTTATAAATCAAGTCGTTGGTCACAAAATTAAGTCAGTGGTCACAAAAGTTTCAAGTGTATTTATACTTCGGCACAGACGAAATTAGTTTTGCTTTCGGATTTTAATGAAATTCGCGATTGAACTCCATAAATATTTTGGGATGATTCAAGGGTGTTCTAAATAGTTCTAGAAACGAGTGCCTTAGACTCTCCATCGTTTCCACTTGATTTGGTTAGCTTTCATAAATTGTTTACCAAAGACTTCAGAATTTTTACATACTCAGGCACACTCAGACTTCCTCTTCGACAGCAGTCAACTGGGACATCATTATTATTTTTCTACAAGCACACAGTGAGCTTAATTATGTCATACGTGTATATTTGCTCCTCTTGACATTTGGATACACAAAGAGTTTGCCAGTGGGCGACTCATTAAAGCGCAACTGCGTCACAACATAAGAGCGATTCTGCCATAAGTAGATGCTAGTGGCACTAAAGCATCAATGGACGGGCTGCAATCTTAAATTAAGATGTCAGAAGTGCACTGACGAAGTGCAAATAAGTTAGTATTTACTTTCATAAATTTTATTACTAGCTGTAAACCCGGCGACGCACAGTGGGCGAAATGGTCGATCTAGCGTCGTTTAATTCAATTTTCAAAGTGTTTGCGTCAAAATTGAGTATCGATTACAAATATCGCACTGAGCTTTCCGATAGGTTCTATTTTGATGGACATGCTCTGGTTGATCAGCTGTGAGCAGTCAAACACAACATATGTTTCAGCAGGTGCATCATTGGGTTCTTCCGCACTTTTTATGTGCGTGCCCAAATTTGATTTAAAGTAGCTTTTGTTATAATTAAGTGGAAGAAAAGTGTTATTATTAATAGCTAGACGTATGTATTAACTAAAAAATGTTTGATTGTGGCCTGTACTTAAGAGTTGAATAAACAAAATGTAGTTAAAGTTGACTATACCTCAAACCACTTGAAAACAGCGAACGTAAGACTTCCGTGGACCAGAACTTCCGAGATTCGTGGGGATTCGCGCTAGAATTTTTTTAATTAAACTACCAAGTTGTCTTGTGTTTGTGAAATGTCCAATATGAGTCTCGACCACCACCAATCTTACATGAGTTTAAATTTTTCAGGCACATAGGTCGTGACGACCAATTTAGCGGAATTAAATTAATATCTTCCAAACTAAATGTGATTTTAGCAATCTGTTTTTATACCCTTGAAGAGGGTATATTAAAATTGTCCGGATGTTTGTAACATATAGAAGGAAACATTTCCAACCATGGTGTAATTATATCAGGTGAGGTCATTAAAGTAGGCTGCCTCTTTTTGGGGTACCAGTTGTATGGTGAATAACACTTAGTATGTAATACCATCGTATATGTAATACCATCGTATGGTGTTTGTCACCACAAAAAAAATTAATTAATTCGGGTACCAGCAGACCCAAAAAGTAGTCGGATCAGTTCTCGGACCTTGATACGTCCCGTTTTTTACAGCTGGAGGAGTTGACAGAAGACGCATTGGAGTATGTAGCCGACTACATTATACACAAACTAAATCTTGATGATCTTCAATCCACTGACGCCTCCTTTACATTTGTTCTAAATGATTTTAAAGAATTGCAAAATCTCTTTAATAATTGCGTAACTGAAAGCATCCAAAAATTGTTCAATGCTTTTAAAAATAAGAGAGTTTTTTTTTAAGACTAGAATAAGATTTAGAATTTAAAACTTAAATCATTGACTTAAGGAACAAACAAATAATAATGGGCCATAGAAAGGTACTTAGAATTTTACTTTAAAATATTATACATTACAAATAAACTACATAACTATAAATATTTTTCCTGTTCTTTCATTTTATTTGATGGAATAGAAGGCGTTGAGTTGCATTGTGCTGGCTTTTTGACATAGCAGGCGTTGAAAAAATGACAACACACCACAAGTATCATGCTATCTCTTTTTCTCTCGCAACAGCAAGGCTAAGGTGAAAACAAAACTGAAAGCAATCATGCTATCCCTTTTGCTCTCACATGTTTATATCAACCGGCACCTCTCTCGCATGGTGAATTTCTGATGACACTGCCTTGTTAATTATACCATGTTTCCAACCACATAAAGTATATATATATGTAAAGTGGGATATATTTATTCTGTTTGTGTTTATTTAATATAAAAGTCGTGTGATTAAAATTTGGTTTACAACTTATTTAGTTTTTCTCGTCCGCTTTTCCCAGCTGCTTGAGTACGACTCCCTTTCTCAACTAACATAGCCCGATCGTTTACGCTTCAGCCTACTGTTTTACACTCGGCCATTCTGAAATTCATCTGCCCCAGATGTCTCCTCTTCTTCGTCTTCATCTCCGTCATCGACGCATGCATATCGCCATAACTTCATATAATCCGCACTTGCAGAGGTTTGCATAGGTCCTTGAAAATCTGTTTCTTTTCTAACATCATATCTTCCATTACGTTTTATCTTGATGACTTCGTATGGCCATATGTATTTACTGGCCAATTTATTTCCTGTTATAAACTGTGTCACCTTGATAGCTACGAGATCTTCTAACTGGTAGCTCTTATGTTCCTTCCTCTTCTTGTCGTAGTTTCTTTTTTATGTCTCCAGCGCCTTTTGAATTTGAAGCCTAGCTTCTTGTCGAATGTTCTTTTTGATGTTTTAACAGCATCTCCTCTTGGAGAATATGTTTAAGATCAGTATTGGCCAAATGCCTCATTCGTACACCAAACAATACCTCGAATGGCGTAAAACTGGTTGAAGCGTGTACATGTGCGTATATTGCCTGCTGTACTTGACCTGTGTATTTATACCACTTTGTAGGTTCCACTGCCGACTTCTTTGATAGAACTGCAATAATGACTCTGTTAACTCTCTCTATTTGCCCATTTCCTCTTGGCACGACCATTGTAGTTTCAACGTGATCAATCTTGTTATCACTGCAAAATCTTTCAAGCGCGTTTGAAGTAAACGCTGATCCTTGATCGCTGATTATTCGCTGTGGACTACCAAATAGTGTTACCCAAGATTCAAGATTCTTGATAACTTCATCTGCATTCGTAGATTTTGTAGGATACAGCCAAATATATTTAGAAAATCCATCCACCACAGCAAATATGTATCGGTTATTTTTCGACGTAGCATCCAATGAACCCAAATGATCTACATGCAAGGGTGACAGGGGTGTGTCGCCTTTGTCAATGCTATGTAGGAAATCTTTCTGCTTTCCCATCTTCTGGTTACGGGTAATACATTCGATACAACTATTAGTAATCTGTCTCACCTTTCTATCCAAATGTGATATATAAAAATCCTGCTGAATTCCGTGCGTCATCTTCTGAACCCCCATATGACCGAAATTGTGCGCATTCACAATAATTTCTTTTTCCATTGCTCTTGGAACTACCAACAGTTCTTGTCCATTTACTTGCTTAAAGATAAGCCCATTCTTTACAACGTAATCTGTATAGGGATTCTTCTTTAATATCTCTCTGACGGTTGTTAAGTGATCGTCCTTTTCTTGTGCTTTTCTGATTTGTGTACTAACTTCCGAATTTATTACCATCACTTGTAAATACATAAGCCACGAAGTTACTTCTCGAGGTATATCTTTTTTAGAAAGAGTCTGCTTAAAAGCTGCACAATCAGTAATGAGCTCAAAATCTATACCCAATAGATAATGTCTGAGTCTCTTTGTTGCTAGATATGCTGCTTTTACTTCTAGCACATAACTAGACTTATTTTCTTCTTGTGGTGTCGTCTTTTTACTCCAGTAAAAAACAGGATTCCACTTACCGTCATGTTGCTGCAGTAATGTAGCACCGAACCCATGTTTTGATGAATCCACGAGCAACTGTGTTTTAGCGTTCTGAATCCATATTTTCAGAACCGGCTGTTGCGTTAACGCTGTTTTTAGCTGCTCTACTGCTTGAATCTGTTCTCCTTCCATTTTAAAAGACGTATCTTTCCTCAGCAAGTTCGTTAAAGGCTTGGCAATATAGGCGTAATTTTTTATAAACTTCCGAAAATAACCAGTTAAACCAAGAAAAGATTGAATTTCTCTCACATTTACTGGCATTGGAAAATTTTGAACCGCTTTCTCTTTTGGTAGTTTTTTCCTCTCTCCTAGCATCTTGTGCACCTCTGCGCTGATGAGCGTTTTGTAGAATTCGTCCATCAAAACCATCGTTAAATCAGCATATTTTGATACTGATGTTGACTCTAGACATGGATTCGCCGTTCCAGTCATTTTAACTCGAGCATTCACATATTTTTGCACTTAATTTAGTTCATAAGCCTCCGCGTTCTCCTCAAAATTTCTGATCCATTGCCGGATCGGGATGGACACCCCATCAAACTCCGGCACGACCTTAAAAAAACTTTTCATCGGAGCTCGAGTCTTACCTTCCACTTGCCAATTTTCTCAATTTTCTCCGCCAACATTTTTAGGACTTCATTTAACCCTTCCATGCTGTTTCCCAGATTCAGTTCAATGCTTACAATATCGACTTGTTGATTTTGGTCTTGGATATCGATCTGCTTTTCGCCAAACTTCGCTGCTGATTTCCTAACGTCTGTAACCCTTTTTGCAACTAACCTCAACTGTTGGATAGATGCTTCTTCCTCTATGGGCACTCCGTGGACTTCCAGCAACTTGACTAATTCAACTTTCGTCAACTTGATAATATCAGCGAACTTCATCTACTTGCTTATCTTTGGCACGGTTGAGCCCCCATGTAAAGTGGGATATATTTATCCTATTTGTGTTTATTTAAAATAATTGTGTGATTAAAATTTTGTTTACAACTTATTTAGTTTTTTCTCGTCCGCTTTTCCCAGCGGCTTGATTTTTCTCAACTGACATAACCCGATCGTTTTCGCATCAGCCTACTGTTTTACATATATTCTTGATCAGCATGGCGGGCTGAGTTGATATAGCCATGTCCCTCTGTCCGTCTGTGTCTTAGCGATTTCCTCCGTCAGTTTGAAAGCTAACATCACGAAACTTTCCAAAAATTGAAAAGTTTCTTTCGCGACTGCGCAATTTTTAACTTTGGATTAGGGGTAAGAACGAACGTAATATAAAACCGAATATAGATAAAAAGCTGACTAAGCTAAGTGAATGAATTGCTTCACAGAGCAACTGAGCAACAAAGCGAACAGTTTATCAAAGCGAGTTTCTATGACCTCATTGAATTTTAGTTCTCTAAAAAGTAAAGTAAAGTAAAATGGCTTGTCAAGTTGACACAGCCCCAACGGACCAAAGACGAGCTTCTTTCAATCTCTTGGCTTGGGCGCTTCTAATTTTCGCACAAGAGAAAGGGACCTACAGTCCGAACCGAATCCGAACGGCAGTTTGAGGAGCTTTTCATGTCTTATTACTACAAAGCTGGCGCCAACAGCAGAGAGGGGTGACCGGGTGTAAAGTTGATTCAAAGAAAATACTTTTCATTGGATGTTCCGAGGCGGGATCGAACCCACGACCTCTTGCACAGCGGTCGCGCACACTAGCCATCCGGTCTCTAAAAAGTGAGTAACTAATATTGTTGGCTGGAAAAAGCACATTTTACCAAACATCAGAACCTGATTAATCCCTTACTCTGTGTAAATATGCTTAACAATATTTCACTATAATTTCATGGGAAATATAAATTGTTTAGTATAAATCATTAAAATTAACATGCAAAACACGTACCTAGAGCTCACCTATGGGACTCTGCTATTCGTACCACAGGTAACAATTGCTACCGCAATGGCATTACAAAAAAATGGAAAGCCAATGTGTCCCATTTATTTTCATTTTGTTACTTCGTACAACAATTTCCATTTTTAGTATACGCCAAAATTGGGGGAAAATGGCTCATTTTGCCACAGCTACCGCAGAGAAACCCCTTTGTTGCGGTTGATTGGCCAAATCACTAGCATGCTAGTTTTGCACACTTCAGCACCCCCCTTGGCGCTGCCATCGCCTTTTACTTTGTGCATGCAAAATCATTTTGGTGAACAATTTTCTTCTTTCAATTTTTTCCCTTTTTTTTTTTTTTGATTGCCAACCATTTTTTGACCTTGCGACAAATTTTGTCGCAATATTTTGTGGCCAAAGTTTTTGGGGCCATAATTTAAATTCATTCACCCTCAAAGATGGGCTCAAATTCTTTTGATGGTTTTGCTGCGTTTTTAATTAACCAGCCTCATCATTATCAGGGTCAACAAATTTGCAGCTGCCAATGCAAAAGCAAAAAAAAAACACTGCAGCATTTTAGGCGCGTGGGTATCGAGTCAGCTGTCAGCTGCCATCAGAATTTGACACTGACACTCACACACAGAGACAGACAGACACCCACAGGCGAGTCTTTTGTTGCCGCGCCATTTCAAGCGCACTGAAATCGAGTTGTTGACACTGGCAGCTGATGCAGCCGCCCACCATTGAGTTCAACCATCACCAGAGGCTGTCAACTATTTGACAGAAACCTAGCCAAATAAACAACAACCACATAGAAGCATATTTGATAACATGGGTTTTTTGGGTTTTTTTTTTTTTTTCTCTGTGGATCCTTTTGGCTGCGGCTAATTAAGCAATATAGGAGGACTTTTTTCCAATTTTGTTGTCAATTCTTTAGCGAATTTTGTGGTTGATAAGCAAGGGTTAGCAGAGAAAAACAGGGTTACTCCTTTACAAACTACAAACCATGGGCATATCAAACAAAATTGAGAACTTTCTTGAACAAATGAATAAACATACGAAAAGCTTTGAGTGGACTAAAAACGAAATTTTTGGGGTATTCCAAACTCATAGTGGCGTAAAGCAAGGATATCCACTCTCCCCTCTGCTGTTTGCGTTATATCTTAATAATCTATATGATCAATTGGAAGGAGGACACAACATCGGGGAGGTTAACCTAAGACTACTGCTATTAGAGCTGGAAAAACAATCGATGGTACTATCGATGCATAGATGTTTTACAATTTTCTAAAAATTTCGATGTTCGGTCACCACTATCGATTGTTTTTCTTTCTTCTCTGCGCTGTATAGCAAAAGCATGTAAGTAAAAAGAGGTTATTTTTATACCCTTGCAAAGGGTATTATAAAATTGTGCGGATGTTTGTAACGCATTGAAGGAAGCATCTCCGACCACATAAAGTATATATATTCTTGATCAGCATGACGAGCTGAGTTCATTTAGCCTTGTCTGTCTGTCCGTCTGTCCGTCCGTCCGTCTGTCTGTTTCTATGCTATCTCCTCCTTCAGTTTTAAAGCTATCCTCACCAAACTTTGCACGAAGTCTTCTGGTACATATACGCTGCACATTTGTCGGAACCGGCTGGATCGGATGACTATAGCATATAGCTGCCATAAGAACGATCGGTCGAAAAACTAGTCTTAGTGGGAAAACCTTTTTGCTTTGTAATGGAAACGCCTCCGAAATACGCATTTCTTAGTTTACTATCCTTTCCCATGATTTCACTAAGTTTGGTCGAAATCGGATGACTATAGCATATAGCTGCCATAGGAACGATCGGTCGAAAAACTACTTCGAGGGAGGAAAATTTTGTTGTTTTTAATGAAAACGTCCTTTTTTAGTGGCATATTCTTATTTTATATACTTTAACACATTTCTACAAAGTTTTATCAAAATCGGATGACTATAGCACACAGCTGCAGTATGAATGATCGGTCGAAAAAGAAGTTCTAGTGAGAAAAACTTTTTTGTTTTAAATGGAATCGCCTCCAAATTTCTTAATTGACAGTGTACGAGGTGTGTTCAAAAAGTATCGCGAATTTTGAATTTTCGCGGGTTACGTATTTTCGAATTTCGATTTTTTTGAGGCGTTATGTTGGTAGTCATGTCTCTCACTTATGCCGACAAGCTCGGCCATTTTGAATGTTCACTTAATTGTTGACAGCTGCTTTGCTTGCACGTGTTTTGGATCGTCTTCGATTTTTACCTATTCAAAAAAATGGATCAAAGAACCTGTATCAAATTTTGTGTGAAAAACGAAATTAAGTGCGCGGATGCATTCCGAATGTTGACTGTGGCATACGGAGAAGCTACCTTGGACCGAAGCAACGTTTATCGGTGGTACAAAATGTTCTCAGAAGGCCGAGAAGATGTGAACGACGAAGAGCGTGCCGGACGCCCGAGCACTTCAACAACAGACGAAAAAATTAATGAAGTGGAGAAAATGGTATTGGCCAATCGTCGAATCACCGTTAGATAAGTTGCTGAGGACCTAAACATATCGATTGGCTCGTGCCATTCGATTTTTATCAATGATTTGGGCATGAGACGGGTCGCCGCGAAATTCGTACCAAAATTGCTCAATTGCGACCAAAAACAGCATCGCATGAACATTGCTAATGAGATGTTAAACTCTGTCCGCGACGACCCAAATTTGCTCCAGAGGGTCATAACTGGTGACGAATCGTGGGTTTATGGTTATGACGTGGAAACCAAAGCTCAATCATCTCAATGGAAGCTGCCGCACGAACCAAGACCGAAAAAAGCGCTCCAAGTTCGATCGAATGTGTAAGTTTTGCCGGCAGTTTTCTTCGATTGCAGGGGCGTGGTGTATCATGAGTTCTTGCCACAGGGAAGAACGGTCAATAAGGAATATTACCTGCAAGTTATGCGCAATTTGCGCGAAGCAATCCGCCAGAAACGCCCGGATTTTGGAAGAACAAAAATTGGCTTTTGCACCACGATAACGCCCCTGCTCACACATCGTTGCTTGTGCGCGACTTTTTGGCCAAAAACAACACACTAATGATGCCGCAGCCACCGTATTCCCCAGATCTGGCCCCCTGTGACTTTTTCTTGTTCCCTTAACTGAAGAGGCCCATGAAAGGACGACGTTACGCTACGCTTGACGAGATAAAGACGGCATCGAAGGAGGAGCTGAACAAGATAAAAAAAAATGATTTTTTGAAGTGCTTCGAAGATTGGAAAAACCGTTGGCACAAGTGTATAATATCTCATGGGGACTACTTTGAAGGGGACAAAATAGATATTCATGAATAAATAAATAATTTTGAAAAAACACAAAATTCGCGATACTTTTATGCTTTTCCATGATTTCACCCAGTTTGGTCGAAATCAGACATCTATATAGTATAGATCCCATAGAAAAGTAAGGTCCAAAACGTAGTCTTAGCTTGAAATACTTTTTTGTTTCAATGGAAGCTGCGACGGTATACAAAACTTCGCCCGAGCCGAAGTTAACTTTCCCCTATTTTTTGTGCTTGCGCCAGGCAGACACAATAAAAATTGCCTCGTCATCTCACACACGGTAGTGTGTGAGTATCCGAGCGACAGAGACGACTGCAAAAACCAAATACATGCAGTGTGTGTCTGGTTAGCCGATCATTAGTGTGTTGTTTTTGGCCAAAAAGTCGCGCACAAGCAACGATGTGTGAGCAGGGGCGTTATCGTGGTGCAAAAGCCAATTTTTGTTCTTCCACAAATCCGGGCTGGAGCCTTGCCAAAAGGGGTGGTTTTTATACCCTTGCAGAGGGTATTATAAAATTGTGCGGATGTTTGTAACGCATTGAAGGAAGCATCTCCGACAACATCAAGTATATATATTCTTGATCAGCATAACGAGCTGAGTTCATTTAGCCTTGTCCGTCTGTCGGTCTGTTCTTCCGTCCGTCTGTCTGTTTCTATGCTATCTTCTTCGTCAGTTTTAAAGCTATCTCACCAAACTTTGCACAAAGTCTTTTGGTACAAATACGTTGCACATTTGTCGGAACCGGCCGGATCGGATGACTATAGCATATAGCTGTCATAGGATCGATCGGTCGAAAAACTGGTCTTAGTGAGAAAAACTTTTTTGTTTTTATTGGAAACGCCTCCAAAGTACGTAATTCTTAGTGTACTATCCTTTCCCATGATTTTACAAAGTTTGGTTGGAATCGGAAGACTATAGCATACAGCTCCCATAGGAACTATCAGTCGAAAAACTACTTCGAGTGAGGAAAACTTTTTTGTATTTAATGAACACGTCCTTTTTATTGGCATATTCTTATTTTTTATACTTTAACACATTTCTACAAAGTTTTATCAAAATCGGATAACTATAGCATATAGCTGCAGTATGAATGATCGGTCGAAAAAGAAGTTGTAGTGAGAACAACATTTTTGTTTTAATTGGGATCGACTCCAAATTTTGTAATTAACAGTTTGTTATGCTTTTCCATGATTTTACTAAGCTTGGTCGTAATCGGACATTTATTTAGTATTGCTCCAATAGAAAAGTAAGGAATAAAAAGAAGTCTTATTTAGAAATTCACACTGCATTGGTATACAAAACTTCGGCCGAGCCGAAGCTAACTTTTCCGGTTTTTTTCCTGTTGTTGTTGGACTGCTCTGAAAATCAAATATTGTTTAGATTGTGGAGAAGGGATGAATATTTTAGAGAGTATGGCATAACAATCAAAAACGTGACGATAGTATATGACAACGATGTCTCAGTTTCATAATGCGCAAAATGTTTCGTGTTTCTCACAAGCATTGAAGTTGCTTCTGCAAGATTTGTTTAAACAATCTGATTTAAATGCAAGCGGGTTGTGGCTTCTTTAAAAGCATCATAGTAGATGAGTAATTCAAAAAAGTCCAGGGCTTAAATATCCTAATTATTTCAACTTATTATTTATGGAATCATTTGCAGATGAAATTGACCCAATAAAAGAACTGCAATCATATTTCTGCGGATAAGAAGTAACTATATCTATTGTCGATCCACATATCTGCGAATTAATGAAATCGATCGTCGGTTTCGTCGGAGGTTGAGATTGGTTAAACTTTGTTAAAGAGCATTTGGCAGCATGGTTTTTTCTCAGTATGAAAGGTAGACAATTACCAATGTTTCCTTCATTCTCGAGATTAAAAAAGGATGGGTTTCTAATAACATAGAGCGTGCAGCAGCACAATGCTATGGACAATGAAATATGCAAAGAATTATCCTACTATTTTTGGTTTTTTGAACTCCAATTAAAGGTTGTTTGATTTTCAAAATAATAAACTTTGGACTTAAAATGTTTTTTTTATACCCTTGCAGAGGGTATTTTAAAATTGTCCGGATGTTTGTAGCGCATAGAAGAAAGCATCTCCGACCACATAAAGTATATATATTCTTGATCAGCATGACGAGCTGAGTTGATTTAGCCTTGTCCGTCTGTCCGACTGTTTCTATGCTATCTCCTCCGTCAGTTTTAAAGCTATCCTGACCAAACTTTGCACGAAGTCTTTTGGTACAAATACGCTGCACATTTGTCGGAACCGGCTGGATTGGACTTCTTCCTCTATAAAGGACTGCCAGACCACCTACTTGAAGTACACGAGGAATACGAGCTGTCATCTGACCACCTCCCCGTACTGGCAACACTGAGTCTGAGTCCTCAAACAGCTCCAGTCAGAAGCCGAATACTGCTCCCTGGATCTGACTTGCGTAGTTTCCAGGAGGAATTGAGCGACTCACTCCATCTCAACATGGAGGTGCATACTCCGCAGGATGTGGACGACGCGGTCACCTTGCTAATGGATAAGATCAGATCAGCAGCCGCCAAAGCAGCTCCACAAGTGCCTCGCCCCTCTCGCACAGCACGGGGAAGCCTGGTTTTGACACCAGAGGCTGAGGGCATGATTGCGCGTAAAAAACGTTTGCGGAGGGAGTATGCAAGGACTCACGATCCAGCCGTTGATAGACTTTATAGGAGGATCTCAAATCAGGTGAGGAAGATGCTAGCCAACATTAAGTCAGAGGCAACGGACAAAATGCTAGAAGAGGCTACTCCTAACGAGGACTCGAAGTACGCTCTCTGGAAGCTCACCAGAAGGTACAAAAGGCAGGTGCAGCCGAAATTCCCCATCAGACAACCTGATGGCACATGGGTCAAACACCCTCAAGACCGAGCTGAAGCCTTTGCCTCTAACCTCGAGGAAAGGTTTCAGCCATTTTGCACTGCCTCGACCAATAGGCTCCAATTGGTCAAAGAAGCACTGGACGTCCCTCTTCAAATGGCGCTACCTGTCAGGCCCATCACATTTGAAGAGGTGACAAGAAAAACTCACTCAAGAACAACAAGGCACCTGGTAAAGACGGAGTGGTTCGCAGAGAAAGTTAACTTTCCCTATTTTTTTAACTAGATCTTTGATTGTACAAAAACATCGGAAACATCGATGTTTCATCGATCACACACATTGTGATCACATTGTCATTTTATCGGACGATGTACATGTCCTACAAATCGTTTGGAGAAATCTTGTGACTTATGGGAAATGGAAGTGAACATGTCGAAGTCCGAAATAATGGTTTTCAAAAATGGAGGCAAACTTTTTGCATCAGAACAAGGGATTAATACCGAAACGATTTTCGGTTCCGGTTTCGGTTTTTAAAGTCCAGTAATCAATAATTTTGATTAATGTATTTTGGTGTAGTAGTTCGAAGCAGTATTTGACAATCTACAAGAACTGAAGTCCATGCCGGTATATCCAAATTTTTTTTATAAATCTATCTATCTATCTATTGTAACAAACTCTAGCCTTGGGAGTGCTCGCCGAGTCCATAATATAAATTCCCTAAGCAACAATCCAAGGTTCCAATGTGTTCCCGTTTGGGTTTTATTTCAGAATATTCTATGTGGTTATGCTAAATATGATGGGTCTCGAAGTCTCTCGGGGTATCTGGGGTTGGTTCCAATGGGCTGGCTCCTTCTGTGGGTGTCTGTACCTGGTTCCTCGGGTTCGTTTCGACTATTCTAGCCCAGCAGGAGGAACTCTCCGGGGAATCTTACTCTGGACGGGGCGGGCTCTTTTACTTATCCAAGAGATCGTAGGAAGCTCGATTGCTTTGTACCGAGTTCCAGTTCTGGGGACTTTTGGTTATCTAAGAGTCAGATATGAGTAGAGGCACGACTGCTCCGTAGAGTATTGGAACTCTGGGGAGGATTGGCCCTCCACGATATACAAGACCTAAGCGGATGCACTACAGTTCCGTAGAGTTTTAGAACTATGCGGAGGATGGGCAATCCAAAAGACACAAGAACGGGTGGGATGCGCTACAACTCCGTAGAGTATTAGAACTCTTGGGAGGATGGACCATCCAAGATACTCAGGAACTAGGTGGAAGCACTTCTGTGTAGTTTAGCTGCGGCATTAACGAATTCCCTAACTCTTCGTAGTGAGCACTCGCCACCAGACCAACCACCAGCCATGTATTTGTCTAACGACTTTTGTATGGGAATGTCCGGAAAACGTTCCGATCGGAACAAGCTAGCGCTGTGATGCCTTACCTGTCGTTAACGACGCGACTTGTAGCATACAACCAATCGTTGCATCCTGTCCGAGCAGATGGTATTGGTAGTCCTATGCGGAACCCGTGCTGGATCCGGCTATCTTCGTCGGCAATGGGGGAGTTCCAAAAGCTGATACCGCGGACTACAGCTCGCTTAGGGCATGCTTATTCAATTTTAATAAATTCACGGGTTGCTTTAGTTTTATAGGGTATAGGGAAGCCTATCATTTGGCTGGGAAAGGGTTAAAAAGGGGTATTAGAAAAACAGAATAGTCGAAAAAGGAAAAGAAGGAAAAATAAGACTCAGAAGGACATCACGTGTTTAGGCCACAATGGGGTGTTGTGTAGCGGCCTTGTTCCCCACCCTACCATGATCACCAAATGCAGTTATGAACCGGAGTTCATTGGTGATCCCTACAACAATCAAGTGTTGTTCACTTTATCCCATGGCTGCTCCTCATGATTTCCGGAATAAAAAAGGTTTTAATTAAACTTCATTATAAATTTAATGGGTGACTTCAATATTTTTTTAGGCTAGGCATAATTAATACTAAAGGGTTGACACGCCTAAGGGCCAACGATAATTTTAGGGAACTATGCTGAAGCTCCATAATCTATACAAGATTTAAAAATTATCGTCATGAAACATTTTCTAACAGGTGCGAGTGAGATTGAGCAAGAGTAGCTGCAAATTAAAGATTATATGACAATTCGCCATTTAAAATATAATTATTAATATTGAAATTGAGGTGAGACATAATAGAGAAAATATTAAAAACTATAACATAGGGTTAAGTTACTTCAGAGTGGAGGCATGAACCAGGGTGAGTCTCAATTGCGAGGTATCACTGTACCCTGCTAGAACAGCTGCATTGTGCTAGGTCAGCAACTGGTGTTTAAGATAGGCGTTGGCTTCTTCCCGCTTCTTCGCAATAGCTTAACGGCGGTTCATGTCTGCACTCACTCCAAAACTTGGTGGCTGCTTAAAACGAGCAACAGCGACAGTTTCTCTTCCCAAAGATCGGGATTAGGCAGCCCGCATGTGGGACATTCTCTTTGTGTGGGCGGTCAATGAATTGGTTGTCTCAATGGGTGGGTGAGGTGGTTTGTTGTTCGCTTAATTCCTCATTTATAGATTTAAGAGAGGGACTCCCCAAATGTATTAAAATCAAATTTCACAAGAGTATGGGCGTATTAGCTTAACTGCTCGTACTCTTTTAAAATTCACTAGGTTTTAACGCCACATGGGCAAAACTTACTACTTAGTTGGATTCAGCGGCGAAAGATGTTTCTTCGGATGAACAGCTGTAGCTTTTTTAGTTGCACTAGGAGTTAAGTTATGGGATTAAGTTGAATTTAACGACACGACAAAAAGCACCATTGGCAAGTGGTTCAACACAACAACAAAAGAACCAAAAGGAAATTAAGAGAAACCTTTGACAAATTTAGCACAGCATAAAAAAATTATTTAACTCGCACAAAATGCTACTCTTGGCTCTCAATTACACTTTTCTTTTGACACTATTAGAATTTCGGGCATATTTAGTAGAGTTTAGTTTTGCCTCCGGTAAGAGAGGATCTGCACTGGGCGCTTTTTATTTGGGCAAATTTATTTAGAGGCCCACTGCACTACACTCAAGGGCGACTTTTGGCGGGTTTTTCCACAAAAACGGTTCACTTATTCACTGGTGGGTGGTTGTCGACTGGTGGGGCTTAGCTGGGTTAGATAACTCTGCGGCTGGTTCGGAGGTTATGGCCGATATGGAGCTAGGGCTCGGTGACCAGCAGCTGGGGACTAGGGGCCAGATCATTTGCTGGCACTGATCGCTGGTTTGCTGTGTATGGCCAAGGCCTGAGTGGCCTAACCACGCAGGTTGGGTTTTTCTCCTCTCTTCTTGAGCCGTTTTGGATTGGCTTCGAGGGCAAGCGTAGGCTAAGTCCAACAGGAAAAATTTCCAAAAAGGTTAATTCCCTTTGGCCAAGTCGAAGAAAAGGAGAACTTTTCCTCTTTGTTCCGCTTTTACGCTTTTACGGACTTAAACTAAGACTGCTTGGCGAGTGAACCTCTGGTTCACTGGCACGTCTGTTTAGTTCGAAGTGTTCTTTTGGAAAGAACGTGGCTTGTGGTTGGCTAGGCCAGCTTACCTTGCCCGGAAATATGGGAGCCACTAGGGGTGTATTGGCGATTATTTAATCGAGTAATATCGAAGTGTTGTATCGCAACTTTCCGAATAGATGTATTCGATATTCTCCATAAAAAAATTTCTAACAAAGTTTTAGTATTTGAAAAATGTTCAATGTAATATTTTAATATCATTGAAAAGCAGCATCTAAATTCTACTTTTTATTACAAGTGTTCATGCATTTTAGCTAATCTTAATAACAACGAACAAGGCAACTTGGCGTTGCATGCTTTCAGGAGGAGGACTTTGAATTGCCTGCTTTTAGGCTTAGGACTTGAAGTGATAGGACAAGCGCCTCTACAGACTGTCGCTTAGGGATGCATCCGGTCGTTAGGCCTGGTAGTGCCTTGACACCAGCTGAACTACAGGATACAGCTCCATAGAGTATTAGGGAGGATTGGCAATCCAAACTACATAATCCAAGGTGGATGCCCTTCGGCTCCATATAAGGAGGCTAAGTGACTTGCTTAGCGCTCGGGTCGGCCTTTTATACTCCTCGCTCGCTTCTGGCTCAAGCCACCCTGAGCTTTTTGTAAAGTTGCCATCGATAATTATCGATATCGATCAAAGGCGCCAATACGTTGCATTTGAAATTCAAACCAGTCGTTATTTCAATTGTGCTTGCTGGTACAGTGCGTCACACTATCTAATTAAAATTCATTAATTTGTTGTGCTGCGGGGTACAGTTTAGGGGAATATAATAAGAAGGCTAACATCGTGAACTTCCAAAGAATTTGTGCCTAATTCTTTATAATGATTGTTAAAAAATTAATCAAAGTATTTTTCTTTCTCTCTTTACAGACCTTAAGCTAAAAATGAACACTTCACTTCACAATTGAAAATTGCTTTACAAGTTGCACTCCTCAACTCAACAGCAGCCCAATTTCAGTTGCTGTTGTCATCCCGCGTGCCATACCGCTTGAGAATGAAATGGAGATGCAAAGCGTCTCTGGTCATGGACCAACGACAGCGGCCACAGCCACAGCAACAACCACAACATCCACATCGCACACGTTCAATTGTCGTCTGGATGAGCTGTCGTGGTATGAAGTCTGGCAGCCGTTTATTAACTGCGAGCCAGAACAAAACAACAGCAATAACGTTGACAACACTAACACCAGCAGCAACAGCAGCCTCAATAGCAACACATTCCAGTGCACACTGCAAGCATTCAATAGACCCCAGCAGACAGCACTTTATGGCTGCATTGAAATGCAGGAGCATCAGCAGGAGGCGGCATTGTTCGAGGCCTGCGGGCTAAAGCTAAATGCTCAACTGTTGCGACTGCCGCACGAGGCGTATGAGCAATTTCGACTGGCAATCAATGAGTCCCTAAGTGATAAAGCGAGTGATACGTTTACATTAAGACCAAACTGCACTAATGAGGAGGAGCAGGAGCAACAACAGTTGCTGCTGTGTGAGCTTCATAAAGGTGAAGCGGCCTTTTTATGTCAATTGCAGAGGCAGCAGCAGGAGAATTCTAGTTTAATTGAAACCCTCAGCAACCTTGAACTGGGTAGCGGTCCTGAAGGCTGGAATGGCCTTTGGTCCTATCTTAACTTTACCGAGTTAATGGACTTGGGCAGCAACAGCAGCAGCAGTCCCAGCCTGGATATGATACTGGCCAACTACACGGCCATAACCACCAGCACGGCAGCCTCAACCATTACGGATGATACGAGCGTGAACATCTCAAAGAGCTTGCTGGACTACACACCGCATGGCTATGATTGGCTATTTTTCTTTGTGGTCTTCTTCATCTTCGCTGGTGGGCTGGGCAATATTCTGGTCTGTCTGGCCGTGGCCTTGGATCGCAAGCTGCAGAATGTGACCAACTATTTTCTATTTTCCTTGGCCATAGCTGATCTATTGGTTAGTTTATTTGTGATGCCCATGGGTGCGATTCCGGCATTTTTGGGTAAGTAAAACAAGAACAAAGATTTTTAATTCTGAAATGCTTTTGCTCATAAATTATGGCTAAGACACTCCCTTGCCCTCCCACCCTCTCCCAACCAGCGAAGCCAACGCCATTGCGTTGGCTCGTGCTTCCGCTTTGGCTCACTCACAAAAAATGCAACAGCAACAGCAGCAAGTCCAAATGACAAGCGCGTGCATGGAAAGGCTGATGTTCAAGTGAAGAATTTTTAAATCGTAAAACTTAAGAGCCAAAATATGGCTTCATGTAGAAATAATTTTTATGATATCTTTTTTTAAGTTCATTTCAAGGCCACAATTTCAATAAAAAAAACCACATAAATATTTTTCATTTTTTCAAGTATTTAATTGTTTGACTTATTGCCAACTAAATTCTATTCGTATTTATTTTGAAGGGGGTCACATTTTTTCAAAGCGCTTAGCCAAAGCGAAATCTACGGATAATTTAAAGAACATTTCAACAAGAAATCACGGATCTAAAATCTACTTCAAAAATAGCGGGAATTGACGGTCAGGTTCTGCGCAGTCTATCTATTTAAACCATTTTCAGGAATCCACAAAAAGAGCCAGGTCTTCTAGGGGCACATTTTCCAGACTGCCCAGGTCTTCGAAGAATGGTTTGCCCAGATGCTGGGTGCGTTTCCTAAGAATTGCAGGGCAGTCGCAAAGAAAGTGTTGGATGCTTCCTGTTTCCTCCTCATTCTCACAACTACGACATATTTTATATTATTACAAAAACTGTAAGCAAATTAAAAAAAAAAAAGTGTAAATTTACTATTTCGGCTCGGTCGACAAGTTTTCGTATTCTCTTGCAGCATTCCATTATAGGCATCATTTTTCTGACTAAGACAAATATTTTTTTGACCAATTATTTTTTTCTGGAAAGACCTTCAATTTAGAAATTAGAAATAAGCCGTGCTGCATTTTTCGAGATTTGGTCAAAAACGAAAAACGATCCCGTGTTAAAAATAAGTTCTTTGATTTTTTTCGACCAATTCACTTGACTAAACTGTGTTCTGATTTTCAAAAGAGTTTGTACAACTCTAGGAGATATAAAGATAGAATTTGCCAATAATGCTAGGTTGGCTTCCACTTTAAGGGGGTACAAAAATTTTTCTCACTCGAACTTGTTTTTCAACTGATCGTTCATTCATGGTGAGCTATATGCTATAGTGCGATTTTGATAAGACTTTGCTTAGAACTGTGTAGAGCTATATTGAATATTCGTGGCTTATGCCAGTAAAAAGATCTTTTTCAAATAAAAACAAATTTATCAATTTTCTTCAATAGAACTTATTTTTCAGCCGTTCATCTTATAATTTGAAGCTACATGCTAAAGGCATGCGCATTTAACCAAACTTTGTAGATTTTTAAAAAAAAACAACAATTAATGTTAAAAGCTAATGATAACGACGTTTTCGTTAAAATTTTCACAAAAAAATTTTCTCATTTGAATTTAGTTTTCGGCCGATCAGTTCTTTTATAGCTTTAGCTATATGCTATGGTCATCCTAATTTCGTACCAAATTTCATAGCCGATATCATGGAAAAAACGACTCCTACGATTTAAGCCCCTAGAATGGCAAAAATCTTACTATGGATGGCGATGGCCAGTATATACCAAATAGTTTTATCCTCTTCCTAAGACTAGTTTGGGCCGTTCTTTTGGGTGAGTATCTTGGCCAAAGTGATGGGGGGAGCCATAACCAATTATCGCCCAAATCCGATCAGGCCAGTTCCGACTAGCCCGAATTAAGCAGCGTAAAAAATTAAGTTTGGGCGATATGACCGAAAGGACATTCGTGCAAAGTTTTGTGAGGTAGCTTAAAAACTCGTCAGAAGAAGCCCGATTTGCATGAATTAAGATAGATCCATTTTTTTACGATGACTAGAACAGACTGATGGACAAGTTTTTTACATTGGATAGATGTAAGATGATATTATATAAAATCGTTTGTTTTCCTTGTTGTCATGCGGATTTATGTTTTAGTGAACAAAGGACATGGGAAAAAATTCTACAAAAACTGCCAAACAAATTAAAAAAAAACTTACTTTTCGGAAGATTACGAACATTTGATAACTTTATTTTTATTTTATTTATATTTAATGATATTGTTGTACGCCTTATAAAACCAACATCATAAGAAGTCTAATGCTAGAACGAGGAAGGTTTTGAGAATATGGATTTTTGTATTGGGCCAATTTGAGTTTCGTTGCTTTTTCTATTGAGGCTTTCAATTTTTTTCCATTTGCTTTTATTTATATTTTACTAGGAGAATATCAAACTATATTTCCATCCCAAACACAAAATTTCCAGTTTATGCAAAACTAAATTCTGATCATTGGTTAACGTCTAACACTCACATTAGAAACCTGTAGACCACTAATAAAATCAAATGGTGTGGACCAAAAGCACTTCTAAAGTGGTTCATCCGGATAGTTCGAAGCTGGGAAGATGTCTAACTTAATAGTACACACCAAATTTCAAAATTTTTGCGGAAATAACCTCTGAACCATTAAAATAAACTCCCTATTACCAGCTTACATTACTTCTGATTTCTGAACCACTTTTAATCCGTTTTTAACCGCTTTCGAAACGGATCACAGACATGACACATATCCTATGACTCTTTCTTGATCGACATGAACATAATGATGTAACGCGCCTCATTGAGGTTAAGCCTGCGCTGTATGACTCCTCCAAGCAGATCGCACGGTTTGCCACATTGGAAAAGTTTGCTGCACAACTTGAGAGCAAATCACTTGTGGATATAAAAACCAATATAGGCAATCTGCTCGGGCAATTCATAAATGAACTAGATAATTTTCATGAACCAATGGTTCTGTAACTGACTCAACTGAGCTAATCAGGCATGGGTAAACGGTGAACTGAGTTGCTCACCTGAGTTGCTCAGGTGACGAAAACTCAGCTGAGCGATCAGGTCGTGTAAATGGAGCTCTACTTTTTACTTGTGGCAAGTCACGGGCCAAACGAAGCCGGCACGAGAGCACCATCCGAATCGACCGTAAATGGAACATTCGAAAATGAAGAGGCTGACTTTTACGTTTTACTTTTCGTTTTTTCTGACATTGCCAAAATCTTGAGACCCTTAGCAAAAAAATAATTTTTAATTCAGCTAAAGACTTAAATGCAAGTCAAATTACATAAACAAATTCCAAATTAATCAAAGAATTAAGAAAAAATTATCTTAATGTACATTTAGCAACTGTACAGGTGCGTAATTTGCCAATTATTTCAAATTTCAGGGGCCACAAGCATAACTTTTTAAAACGAAATAGTCTTCGTTTTTGTGTTGGGAGAACATGAATCAATTCAGTCTCCGAAAAGTTGCAGTGGACATAGAATTGGAATGAAAGAGGTAAAAACAAGTGATTTTCGAATTTTCGACTTTGAAACCCTTAATTTTCTTTTTAATAATAAGCGATCCCTAATATCCTAGTTCACACCATAACCACATCAGTTCTTAACAAATCTCCGATTTCATTTTTACTTTCAAATAATCCGTTTTCAAGAATCTTGTGAACCATATGCTCATGTTTTAAATTTTTGACAAACTTTGGACTGGAATACAACAATAATCGCAGCAACAACAACAGCAAAAAAAACTAATAAATTTTATTAAATCGATTACCTATCGAATAAAAATACCCGCTTGTTAGTATCACTTACAGTTCTTGTGTAACTTAATTTTTTGTAAACCCTAAAAAATGGCATATGAAGGTTTACACATACAGTACCATTCAATTTGTTTGACCAGTGTTATTGAAGCTGCGACCCACTGTATATCTGAATGTCTGCCGTTCACAAAGCCCCAAAAAATTTTCGGGCGCTGTGACCGTTTTAAAAAACGGACTAATCGCCCAAATGAAATTTGGGCGTAAAGTCCGAAAGAAAAACGGACATAACACCTCATTCGGGCGTTAAGTTCGAAATGAAACGAACTTATCGCCCGAATTAAATTTGGACGATAAGTCCTCGGGCGATATGTCATGCCACCGATCGGGAGATGTTACAACCGGGTGTGAGGTCCCATTGTCGTTCTGCGCTAGTTGTGGCCTTCAACTATACTTCTGTCATGATATCCTGCAGGGGTCTTTGAATGTCCGTTACCGCTTGGGTCACTGGCAGCGCTGAACCGTGCCTTGCGCACTCGTACGCTCCCTCGTTGCCCGGTATGCCTGCGGGACCAGGTACACAAACAAGAGTGATGGAGTGCTGTTGGATTTGGTTAAGTGCTGTCGCCGTACTGCGGGCTAGGTTGCTCTTCTTAGCGTTTGATGACAGACTTAAGGGGGGACACACTTTGCGATGAGCAAAAGTAGATTTTATAAAAAAAATTCCAGAAAAAAAGTATAAAAGATTTTTTTATTTTGGTTTTTTTTTATTAAATAGTTAATGAATGAAAGGAAAATAAAAAATTTTTTTTTGTCAATATGAGGGCCGTTCAGAAATTTATCGGCCTCCGAAAAATTATGAATAAAAAAAGGTGCCCACATGGTGACCATGGTTGCAGCACTTGGGATGATCTGAAAAAAAAAAAAATGCGGTTATGTTTAAAACTAATGTGGCTGTCGTTCGGCCCTCGAAAAAAAAATTGAACATTTTTTTGACAAAATGGCGGACTTTTGAAATCAAAAATTTTTTTGCCTTTTTTTCGGCCTTTTTTTCTTGTAGTGTAGTGTAAAAAAAGTACACTTAAAATATAGGTATCCAAAAGTTGGAGGGCCGAACGATAGCGACGACAATTCTGCGTCGTATAAGCCCTTCCGGTGCAAAATCGGTCCACTGGTTTCCTCTGAATCGTGGCCACCAGTTTGAAAAACGTGGTTTCGAGATAAACGCGTTTAAAGTTTGCAGTTGCTAGGCAAATCGGGTCACTTTGGGTCATTAAAAGGACTATATCTTCTAAACTATTTCGAATTTTTTTAAAATCCTTTTAGGGGGATATTTTTGAATATCCTAGCTAAAAATATATGCAAAAAAAAAAAAGTCGAACATTTTTTTTCCGCAAAGTGTTTTCCCCCTTAATGGCTGCCTGGCTGTCGACCAAGATTGAAATGTTTCTTAGAGTTTCCTCCAAGGTGTATATCAATTTGGTCGCCTGCCAGACGGCATAAATCTCTGCTTGGAAAACACTACACCAGTTCCGTAGACGGTATGAGAACTGTGTCGCAAGTTCTTCGGAGAAGATGCATGCTCCTGTGCCTTCTTCCGTTTTCGAACCGTCTGTATAGATGGAAAGCTCGTTCTCCCTGACAGTAGTGTCTTGCTTCCATTCCTCTCTTTCCGGGAACCAAGTTCCAAAGTTGTCGTTCCATTTCTGAACTAGAATGCAGTAGTCGCTTCCCTTGCCCTCTGCATTTATTGCTGCTGTGGACGGAAATAGATTCTTTAAGAAGTTTAAGTTCCCGGATTGTTACTGCGCTTCTCGCTGCTTCATACTTCAGGAAAGTGTCTACTGGTTCCAGGTTCAGAATTACATTCAGGGCCGCCTAATGGTACAACGCAGGGATCCTGTAATACCCAGGCAAGCTGCTCTTTGTACCTTGTGGAGGTTGTTTAGGTGGGATTTGGTGTTGGCCACCTTCCACCATACCTGCGCTCCATAGGTAAGGATAGGTCGGACGACCGCTGTGTATAACCAATGAATGATATACGGTTGCAGTCCCCATTTCCTACCGAAAGTCTTTTTGCAGGCGTAGTACGCACCTAGTGGCTTCTTCATTTATTCCTCGGAGTTTCTCCTCCAGGAGAGTTTCGAGTCTAGAATGACACTTGACCCGGTTGAGCTGCGTTCCCCCAATGGATGGGAGTGTGAACTCAGGGATCTTGTATCTCCTTGTGAGGGAAATCAAAAGTTCATAAACATCGAAGAGTTTTATTGACCTCCATTATTGCCACTGTTGCTACAATATCGTTTTGTGAGTTGCAAAAGCAAGAAGCAACTAGGAATTAAGGAGGCCAGCTATAAAAAGCTGTGATGCAAACCACTCAAAAACAAGTGCTGGTTCGGTTCAGTGGATCACACAGTTTCTTAACCACTGAACCGCCGTTTCGGTTCGGTTAAGTGGTTCATAAAGGCACATTATGAAATATTACAATTTCTGCCGTAATGTGACTTTTCGCACACTTTGGAAATTGAGTTCCAATAAACCATTTAAATATATCTAGAATCCATAAAAGAATATGCAAAATGTATGATGTCGGACTTGGAGGGTTCGTTCCAAGTTCCAAGAGGAATGCCCTACGAAAACAGATAATGTCGGCTTCGTGTTATATGGGAAAAAACTCTCCTGGCTAAGATTGAATTAAGGTAAAAATTTAGTGGAAGGTTAACTTCTGCTCGACCGAAGTTTTGTATAATCTTGCAGCCTCCATTGAATACAAAAAGATTTTCTATTTAAGACTACTTTTCGGATCGTGAGAGCTATACTACGAGGGACGTCCCAGAAATAGCCGACCTAACTACTAAAACACAAAAATTTATCATTTTTATACCCTTGCAGAGGGTATTATAAAATTGTGCGCATGTTTGTAACGCATTGAAGGAAGCATCTCCGACCACATAAAGTATATATATTCTTGATCAGCAAGACGAGCTGAGTTGATTTAGCCTTGTCCGTCTGTCCGTCCGCCCGTCTGTCCGTCTGTCTGTTTCTATGCTATCTCCTCCGTCAGTTTTAAAGCTATCCTCACCAAACTTTGCACGAAGTCTTTTGGTACAAATAGGCTGCACATTTGTCGGAACCGGCCGGATCGGATGACTATAGCATATAGCTGTCATAGGAACGATCGGTCGAAAAATTAGTCTTAGTGAGAAAAACTTTTTTGTTTTTAATGGAAATGCCTGCAGAGTACGTATTTCTTAGTTTACAATCCTTTCCCATGATTTTAATAGGTTTGGTCAAAATCGGATGACTATAGCATATAGCTGCAATAGGAATAATCGGTCGAAAAACTGGCTCTTGTGAGAAAAACTTTTTTTTTGTAGTGAAAACGTCATTTTTATTGGCTTATTCTTATTTTATATACTTTAACATATTTCTACAAAGTTTTATCAAAATCGGATAACTATAGCATATAGCTGCAGTATGATTGATCGGTCGAAAAAGAAGTTGTAGTGAGAAAAACTTTTTAGTTTTAAATGGGATCGCCTCCAAATTTCGTAATTAACAGTGTATTTTGCTTTTCCAAGATTTCACCAAGTTTGGTTGAAATCAGACATCTTTTAGAAAAGAAAGGTCCAAAAAGTAGTCTTAGTTAAAAAAACTTTTTTGTTTTCAATGGAAGCTGCAAGGGTATACAAAACTTCGGCCGAGCCAAAGTTAACTTTTCCCTATTTTTTTTACCTTATTTTTCTATGGGATCTATCATGGAAAAGCATAATACACAATTACGAAATTTGGAGGCGATCCCATTTAAAACAAAAAAGTTTTTCTTACTAGAACCTATTTTTTGACCGATCATTCATACTGCAGCTATATGCTATAGTCATCCGATTTTTATAAAACTTTGTTGAAATGTGTTAAAGTATATAAAATAAGTATATGCCAATAAAAAGGACGTTTTCATTTAAAACAAAAAATTTTTCCTCACTCGAACCTGATTTTCGACTGATCGTTCCTATGGGAGCTATATGTTATAGTCATCCGATTTCGACCAAACTTAGTGAAATCACGGGAAAGTATAGTAAACTAAGAAATACGTACTTTTGAGGCGTTTCCACTAAAAACCAAAAAGTTTTTCTCACTAAGACTAGTTTTCCGACCGATCGTTCCTATGGCAGCTATATGCTATAGTCATCCGATCCGGCCGGTTCCGACAATTGCGCAGCATATATGTACCAAAAGACTTCGTGCAAAGTCTCGTGGATAGCTTTTAAACTGACGGAGGAGATAGCATAGAAGCAGACTGACGGACAGGGCTGAATCAACTCCGCTCGACTGATCAAGAATATATATACTTTATGTGGTCGGAGATGCTTCCTTCAATGCGTTACAAACAACGGCACAATTTTATAATACCTTTTGCAAGGGTAAAAAATTTGCGGAAAACTTTCCAAAAACCGCGAAAATTGCAAAATTTACGTTTTCGTTAAAACTTTGGAAAATTGATCGACGCTTGCCCGGGAGGGTTTCCAAGTAGAAGAAACCACGAAATTTGCAAAATGTTCGTTTGTTAAAAAATTTTGGAGAATGTTTGGACGCTTGCGTGTGAAGGATTCTGATTTGAAGAAATGGGCGGGAAATAGTCCAAAAACCTCGATAATTGAAAAACTATACCGTTCATCCGATTGCGATGATATTTTGGTCAATGGTTAGACGCTTGGACGCGAAGTTATCTAAGGTCCAAGAATCGCGGAATTCGCAAAAATATATTGTTCATCTGATTGCAATCAATCTTTGGGAAATGAATTGAACGCTTGCCCGGGAGGGTTTCTAAGTTGAAGAAATTTGCAGAAAATTGTCAAAAAACCGCGAAAATTAAAAAATTTGCTGTTTCGGTAAATCTTTGGATAGTGGTTCGACGCTTGCCCGGAAAGGTTTCCAAGTAGAAGATATGGGCGGAAAATGGTTTTATAAATGTTCGATATTGATGAAGCTTTGAGGAATGGTTGTACGCTTGCCCGCGAAATTTAAAAAACTACCGTTCATCCGATTGCCATAAAACTTTGGGCAACGCTTGCCCGCGAAGGTTTCTAAGGTCCAAAAATCGTGCTTTATTACAATGCCGTCGTTGGTAAATGGAAGCTGTAGATTACACGGTCCAAAGTATTGCGAAATTTGCAAATTTTTTATTTGAGACTCGACTATTGTGAAGATTTGATAGACGGCAATTGTAGACGGGTATATAGGATGTATTAACCAAACGGTCAAAAAAGACACGAAATTTTCAAAATATTCTTGATTTTAGATTATCATGAAGACGTTTATATAGAGAAAAAGATCGAACGGTCCAATATGCTTATACCGACATGCAGCCTGCACTAGATTTAATATAATCGCTCTCTTAAGAATCATAAGAACCCGGGCGACGCCGGGTATTCAGCTAATAAGAAATAAATGAGCAACCCAATTTGAAATGGCTCTTTTGACTTAGCCAAGTGAATAAGAAGCAAAACTCAACATGGAGGAAGTTGCAAGTGCGGTAGCAGCTATTGTGATAAAGAAAAATTGAGAATATCAAACAACAAAATCAAGCAAGGAAAAATTCCTTTAGTAATTTATTTTATCGGGATGGAAACAGCCGAGGAGGTATGTGCAATATGCCTAGATGTAATGTTAAATTTATAAAAAGCTAAACAAAATAAAAATAAAGAAAAAAACAAATAAATAATGCTAAGAGCAGTGAAAGTCGCAGATGTGCACTCTAGGCAAGCGTCTTGCTGACTGAGGTCTACTTTATATTTCTGTCCTATGGCACCTTAAACCGCCTGCTTGTGTTGTGAAAACATCGATAGTGGGAACCATTTGAACATCGATAGTTTACACCATCGATAGTATTGATAGAACTATTGAGAATTGGTTTTGATAAATCAATGAGGGTATCACTAGCCCTCGTAAAATGGCAAAGCTTTAAAGCGTAAATCCAAAAGTTTACGAAGCAACAACAAAACACATGAGAAACAAATTACCACTTTTAACATGCCCTAGGGTATGTCGGCCATTCGAGCCATTTCGAGATTTTTGTCTTAAAAATGTGCGGTCACACCAGCAGACTGTAAATTATTAAAAAGAAAACTGGAAGGCAATGCAAAGCTCTGGAAGAATGTTATGACGCCAAGCGTTTCCGCAAGGCCCAGTGCCCCATTGTGGATCGGCTGACCTGCACGCTGATGTTGAAGGGACGCAACAATGGCAAGAAGCTGAGTTCCTGTCGCACTTTCAAGCGCTCGCTCGAGAGGATTCATGGTAGATGTATCTCCCTTGCGTCGCGTTAGCCAGGCCATCTGGCTGCTGTGCACTGGAGCAGTAACACCAATCTTATTGCCGAGTGTTTGGTCGATAAGCTGATCAATGCTGCAAAGGGTTCCTCCAACTCGTACGCCATCAATTCGAAAACAAGAAGACCGTTCTACTGACATGTTTACAAATTACTTAAAATAACTCTATTTAACAATTCCGTAGCTTAGCTGGGCGTCGTGAACACCCAAGAATTAAAAACATAAAAAAATACAATCAATAAAACTCTACTCCAAACATGGTTTTTATTATTCTTATTGATGCTGCTTGTAAAGAACCAAGTGTATTTTTCGCTTACACAAAGCTTGTTGCACCCTTTGCCTTGGCATTTTTATTTAGTTGTTTTTATTTGTCAAGTTTTGGTACTCAAATAATAGCTCGTCTAAACATATGGTTAATAGCAAAAAAATTTACTGAAAATTTCCTTAAGGCAGCCGGTAAAGTTTGCCTTTTCCATACAAAAAGGTGACAGTTTTGCTTAAAATTAGTTCGACCGAAGTTACGGGAGGATTTTACAAAAAAAGTTGGCCCTGAAAATTACTACTGTGAGTCTCAAGGGGTCGTTCAGTAGCTCCTGTGTGGTAAATTTACGCTTTACCATTTTACGAGAGCTAGTGAATACCCTAAATATATCGGGGGTGACACGCAAATTTCTAGAGATTTTCGTATAAGCGATTGGATTTTGAACTAAACAAGGAGGACTTTATATGTAAAGTGTCAAGAATAATGTCACCTTCTACATTATATGGAAGGAAAACCGTACGCTTTACGAGGGCGGTCCCAGAAATAGCCGACCTAACTACTAAAACACAAAAATTTATAATTTTTTTTTTTCAACATAGGATCCTCTTAGGTCGATACACTTTTCCCAGCGATGTTTAATAGCTTCGATACCTTATTTATAATAAGAACTGTGAAGCTCTTCAAATTAGGCATTAACCTCGGACTCCACCTCTTCATTGTTGCCAAATCTTTTTCCTCCGAGCCATTTTTTCAAGTTTGGAAATAAGAAATAATCAGAGGGAGCTAAGTCTGGCGAATAAGGGGGCGTGAGGTAGCAATTCAAATTTTAATTTATTAATTTTAGCCATTGCAACGGCAGAGGTGTGAACCGGCGCATTGTCATGATGGAACAGCAAACGCGGCACCCATCTTGCGCATAACTTTTTCATGTCCAATTTTTCGGTCAATATGAGATGTACAGCACTTTTTGAAATGCCTACACATCCAGCTAACTCACGAACTTTCAATCGCCGGTCACTCAATACACATTTTTTAATTTTGGCCAACATTTCTGAAGTGGTCACCTCATTTGGACGCCCATTACGATGTTCATCTTCGCAGCTCAAACGACCTCGCTTAAACTCAGCCACCCAATATTTTATTGTTGTAAACGAGGGAGCAGAATTACGTAAGGTAGAATCCAGCTCCTTTTTAATATTGGTTGGACTAAGACCTTTTATATGAAAGTATTGTATCACATAACGATGACCAATTTTGTCCATGTTTGCAAATCAATAACAAGCGTTCTCTATTAAAATCGACCAAAAAAAAACTGTGCAAGGTAAAGGCACCAAACTTCAAACTTACGCTTTTATTAGTCGTTACCTCCCCTTTTTAATATTTTTTGTGAACATTTTACTACACTACTGTGCTAGGTCGGCCATTTCTGGGACGGCCCTCGTAGCATAGAAATAGAACCAGACGGACAGCGACGGACAAAATTACTTTATCCGATTAAAAGGCTATAAAAGTCGGAAGTTGTCACGCATAGCATCTCCGATGCTGATAAAGAATATATTCTTATTACATTTATGTGCGTCCGCCGAGATGCTTTTTTTGCTCTAATCCGTTTACACAAACTTTGTCGTCTTTTGTACAAATACGCTTTTGAACCGGCCGGATTGGATGACTATAGCATATAGCTGCCATAGGAACGATCGGTCGAAAAACTAGTTCGAGTGAGGAAAACTTTTTTGTTTTTAATGAAAACGTCCTTTTTATTGGCATATTATTATTTTATATACTTTAAGACATTTCTACAAAGTTTTATAAAAATCGGATGACTATAGCAAATAGCTGCAATATGAATGATCGGTCGAAAAAGAAGTTCTAGCGAGAAACACATTTTTGTTTTAATCGGATTCGCCTTCAAAAAATGTACATGCTAGTTTGTTATGCTTTTCTATGATGATCTATATGAAATCGGAGTTCTATATAGTAAAGCTCCCATGGAAAAGTAAGGTCCGAAAAGTAGTCTTATATAGAAAAACAAACTGCAAGGGTATAGTCCCCTATATTTAGACTATACTTTTCTATGACAGCTATACCATATAGATGACCGATTTCGACCAAATTTGTTGGCGAGAAATCTCTTAGTATGGGCTTCTCGCGTCTGTACCTAAGACTTTGCAAGTGGATCTGATCCTCGCCTTTGATTACCACCGCAGGGACTGGGAGTCGTCCCAACCGATTTTTTTTTTAACGATCCTCCTAAAGTGTACCATGGCGTACGTCCGGCGTCAGGGATGATAGTCCAGAGTTGCTAGGGGAACTTGGCTGGCCGTGGTGATGTACCTGAGTGATACCATATTGCAGAGTTCTTGGGTGGACAGAGGACCGGCGTACTCTGAGACCACGAGAGGATTAGGTGGACAGATGCAAGGCGCACTCAAAACCCACGCTACCCCGATGTTGAAGACACACGTTGAGCTCTGATCGAGAAGTCCTCTTTCAAGGGTGCAATGCCCTCTTAAGTAGCGGTCTGCTCAAGCGCTGTTGAGCCAATCTCCCTAAAGCGTTCGGCCATTTTGCTAGATAACTATCGATAGTTATCGATACCTAGAGTTTGGCGCCTTCATTGAAATAATACTGAATTTGTGCGTGACATATTTATGAAGCGCCACAGAAATTAGAAATTGAATTTAATCAGCATAGAAATGGTTTGGTTCAAACGCGGTTCCGAACCAGCTTTATACGAATTATAAGTGATTCATAGTAGAGATCGGCGTGGGGTTCGGAATTTACGGAATTCGCGCGGGACCCGAAAAAAACTCCGTGGTCGGGCGGGAATTATTGAATTTAAAGTTTTAGGTCGGGAAATCCCGAAATTTTTCGTTTCCCGACTTACTTTTATAGGCCGCAGCAAGATTAAGCAAATCAATGAAAGCAATTTATCAAAAAGTTCTTTATCAATGTTACCGAATGATCACACTTATATACAAAAGCAAAAATGGGCACACTAACAAAGAAATTCAAAGGAATTAAAAGCGGTCAATCTTATTAAAGCATGCGTAGGTGGCTTTGTTTAAGAAACAACAAATAAAAGCCAAAATTTTACGCAAAGACAATAATATTACGCCTACCTCTACTTTCTATTTACATTTCAAAAAGTTTTCAAGTTATAGAATTGGATAAAATTGGAAATTGGATGGGGAAAAGAAGGTATTATAACGCCAAATGTTTTCAATGTACAACCAAAGATCCAAACCGGCACTAAGCCGGCTAAAAGTAGAACAGAACTGGTTGAAGCTAGAGCGAGTGCGCGTAGTTGAAAACAAATGGTGAGCAAAATATATTCAAATTCGGCTTATTTGCATATGGCACTGATAAAACCAAACAAAAAAAAACCAAACTCCGCCTCTAACTCGGTGTGCAGTCAGTACCCAACGTAGCATGAACAGATCAAACGTTTGCATAAATTAAGCCCAAAAATCCCCACAAACACCGTCCATTCCTGGCACATATGTACATATACACACACCTACTTATGTAGATGTACATATGGATATGTAAATGGATTGAGTGGCAAGCCAACAACCATATTAACAACATTACAGAAATTCATTTTCTCGAGCTGCTAAACGCATTAGTTTGTTTTATTCAGTGCCTGCTGACATTTTCTATGAGAATGTGTAGTCTACTTTTGGGTGCTGCCCTTTAAAGTCGACCCAAGCTTGGAAAATTTCCCTTTGCCTTTAATTTGTTTTCTGTTTAATTTTGGTTTTTCGCTTTGGTCGCCACGCGTTTTATGCAACAGTTTTTATTTAGTTTTTGCATTTCTGTTTTGGGTCGTGGTGGAGCAAGGTCCTTTGTCTTTTTTTTGTTTGCGCTCAAGTTTCCGACGACAACAACAACAACAGCACCAACAGCAAACTAAAAGTAACTAAAAGCTTTAAGTGTGGTCTTAGGCACAACAACAGGAACAACAAGAACCGTCTCCGAGCCGTGGACTTGGCTAACAATTAAGCCGAAAATGGGGCCAGGCCATTATGGGACTCTCTCCTACTTTCTCACTTTTGCTCTGTGTTCTCTGTGAGTTTTAGCTTTTATATCCATGGAATGTCTGGATTCATCAAGGATAGATTAGTTTTATCTAAGAAAAACGCAAGCAATTTAGGGATATTAAAGTTTGGTAACTAGAACTTGTGTACCAATTACACTAGACTGTGAGCTTTGACTTTTCCAGTTTATAGGAAGACTGGTAGTTATTCTAGATAATTTAAAAGTGTAAGAGAAAAGTCCTTCGGAGGATTTATGGACCTGTTAAAGTTGGCGATGAGTTCCGCACCCGTATGAACCACGAACTGTATGAGCTCTATGGGGACACTGATCTAGTCAAGCGCATAAAACAACAGCGGCTGCGCTGGCTTGGACATGTTACTCGTATGGATGAAGAAGCTCCAGTAAAAAAAAGTGTACAGGCGGAAGGCGAACGAATTAGGGAAAGCAGGAGCTGTAGGACGACCAAAACTTAGTTGGGAAAACAGGTGCTGAAAGACATTGAGGGGCTTGAACTGACCAATTGGTGCCAGCTCGCACAAGACAGAGGCGAGTGGAGGGCATTAATAGCAGCGGCCGGTTGTGATAGAAATATCGGGCCAAATAAGAAGAGAAGGATCAAAGTTAAATAGCATAAATGTCAAAAGTTAAATAGCAGTCAAGTTGGAGTATATGAGTTCAATGGTTCTCAAGAACGAGATTATTCAATGTATTGTGGCCTAAAAGGTATAATACATATTCAGTTAGTTTTTGTTTTTATTTTATACATTTTAACTTTTATGTTTTACTACCTAGGGGGTATTATAAAATTTGTCGATGTTTTTTAAGGAAAAGAAGAAAGATCTCTGACCAATGCATAAAGTATATATATTCTTGATCAGCACGACGAGCTGAGTTGATTTAGCTTTGTCCGACAATTTCTGAAATCGCAGTCTTGCTTAGAAAAAAAAAATTATCTAGAACCCCACCAAACATTTAAAGATTCTGGTCCTTGTTGCCTAGTATAATCATTATTTTTGAGCTTTATTTTTTTTTGATAATGATTATGGTCTAATTTGTATAAAATTACTCAAAAATAATGATTATCATTGAAAAAAAAAAAAAAAAAAAAATATTAAAGTCATGGGAGATCTGCAGAGATTTTGGTGTAAATCATTTATTTCTACATCAATTATAAGTGGGTAATTTTTTTATTTAAATAAAATAGGGAAGTTAACTTCGGCTCGGCCGAAGTTTTGTATACCCTTGCAGCTTCCATTGAAAAGAAAAAAGTTTTTCTAAGACTACTTTTTGGACATTACTTTTCTATGGGATCTATACTATAAAGATGTCTGATTTCGATTAAACTTGGTAAAATCATGGAAAAGCATAATACACTGTTAACTGCGAAATTTGGAGGCGATCCCATTAAAAGTTTTTCTGACTAGAACTTCTTTTTCGACCGATCATTCATACTGCAGCTATATGCTATAATCATCCTATTTTGATAAGACTTTGTAGAAATGCGTTTAAGTAAATAAAAAATATGCCAATAAAAGGACGTTTTCATAAAAACAAAAAGTTTTCCTCACTCGATCTAGTTTTCGCCGTGGTCTATGAGCTATATGCTATAGTCATCCGATTTCGAACAAACTTTGTAGAATTGTGTAAAAGTATATAAATTAAGTGTATGCCAATGATAAGGACGTTTTCATTAAAAACAAAAAAGTTTTTCTCACCAGAACTAGTTTTTCGACCGATCGTTCTTATGGGAGCTATATGCTATAGTCATCCGATTTCGACCAAACTTTGTAGAATTGTGTAAAAGTATATAAATTAAGCGTATGCCATGGATAAGCACGTTTTCTTTAAAAAAAAAAAGTTTTTCTCACTAGAACTACTTTTTCAACCGATCGTTCCTATGGGAGCTATATGCTATAGTCATCCGATTTCGAACAAACTTAGTGAAATCATGGGAAGGGATTGTAAACTGAGAAATACGTACTTTGGAGGCGTTTTCTTTGAAAAACATAAAAGTTTATTTTACTAAGACAAGTATTTTGACCGATCGTTCTTATGACAGCTATATGCTATAGTCATCCGATCTGGCCGGTTCCGGCAAATGTGCAGCGTATTTGTACCAAAAGACTTCGTGCAAAAGTTTGGTGAGAATAGCTTTAAAACTGACGGAAGAGATAGCATAGAAACAGTCTGACGGACAGACGGACGGACGGACAGACGGACAAGGCTAAATGAACTCAGCTCGTCATGCTGATCAAGAATATATTTACTTTATGTGGTCGGAGATGCTTCCTTCAATGCGTTACAAACATCCGCACAATTTTATAATACCCTCTGCATGGGTATAAAAACTTTTTTGTTTTCAATGGAAGCTGCAAACGAAACTTCGGCCGAGCCGAAGTTAACTTTCCGCTATTTTTATACTCTGTACCAGAGGTACACAGAGTATATTAAGTTTGTGCAAAAGTGTCCGTCTGTCTGTCTGTCGTATGAACAAACAGATCTCAGAGATGGTAGGAGATAGAGGTTTGACATGTATCGAACATATTTTCTTATAGTTGCAGGCAGATCAAGTTTATATTAAATTTTGGCCACGCCCCTCCCGCCCCTGCAATATCGAAAAAACCTCCCACAGTTTTATAGATAGAAGTTTTGAACCTTTTGGACATATTTAGTATTCGGGATTATTTATCGATACGCTGAAGGAATTGTAAAGATCGGATAAACCATATTCGAGTTATAAGGAAAACAAACAATTATGGGCAGCACCGGTAGCAACGGTGATGAACAGCACTTCACAGGTACAGAGTATGTTATAGTCGGGCGACTATTTTCTTGTTTACATTATGATAACGTGCCAGCTCACGTCGCCGAAACAAGCAGAAACTTCATTGCGCTCTCTGGCATCGAAGAAATACGTCCAGCACCATATTCTCCGGATCTAGCAGCTTGTGATTTCTGGTTATTTCCAAAAATTAAACAAATTTGAGGTGAAATGTCTTTAACAAACGCGGAGATTATTGATGCGGTAATTTTGAAGACTGCTTTGACAAGATGATCTATTGGCTTAAGAAATGCATTAAAATCAATGGCTATTATTTAGAGAAGATTAAAAATATTGCAGATTAAGAATAAATGCACTAACTTATTCTGGGTGTGCTGGAAATCTCAAGAGATTTTGTCTTCGGTTAGTTTGCAAATCGCTTGATAAATTCGTCGGTGTCACGGAACTTCGAGAGATTTCATTTTCTTAGTGGCAAAGACAATTGGTCCAATTGGGTTCAAAATAATTGTCCATTTCACAAAACAGGGTTGCATCACGCACAAAAAAATCCCTTATATTAGTTTTGAATTAAAATAATGTTAAACGGAAATCTGTTAGTTGAGCATAAGTTTTATGAACCATGCTAATATTATAACATAAATTAAAGTCGCGTTACACAGAGCGAAAAAAGTCGGACTAAAATTAGGTTCGAACGAACTCGACTGCTAAAATTCTAAACTCAAAAAAAGGTACTTGATCTAAGTACGTTGTTTACTCTAAATTACACGAGGTCCCTGATGGCCTTGAGTGTAGAGGCGCCGCACTTTTCGATTGGAGATTTTCCGAAGGTACCGAGTTCGAGTCCTAATAAGGCCAGGTAAAGTGAAGTTTAAATTAATAATTTTTACAAGTCTTATGTGTTTTCAGAACAAACAGGAATGTATGGAAATATACTTGGACCTAGTATGCACGTACTTCTCCCATTCACATGTCTTGAAGTTTTAATATTACCTGGATCAAGTATGCGTGTACTTGTCCCAAATCTTGAAGTTGTAATATACTTCTATCAAGTTTCCACGTACTTAATTCAAGGGACGATCATGTTTCTTTTTTAATAAAAACTCGAACATATTTTAAGTTTGAAACGAACTTGCATCAAGTTGAAATGTTCTCATTTTAAGTATGTTTCGTACCCTTTTTTAAGTCTGATAATACTCAAATCAAGTTTTCAAACGTACTTGATTTAAGTATGGCGAACTTGATGGTAGTAATTTGAGACTCAGTTGTCTATCAAGTTCGGAAAAACAGAGATCAAGTACGGAATACTTGGTTTTTTCTCTCTGTGTATCCAAAATTAAAATGAAAAATTTAATAATATTTTCGCGCCAATCATAAAGCAGCACTTTCCAACCCTTGGATCGGTTGTTTTTGACAAATTTCCCATGCGGCGCTACTGAGGAGGTAGATGGCGTCACTGGTACGACGGTTTTGGCCGATAAGGCAGCCTTCGGTTGCTTTTGCGAAAAATTATTTAAAAGCAAATTTCAATATTAAATTAAATAAATCAAGTTATTGATTTGATGCAGCCTATCCAGTAAAATAATGTAGCTTAGATTTCAAAACTAATTTTGCTTATCTAAATAGTTTTAGCGGTGAATTTAGCGAAGCCTCTAACCAAATCACTAGAGATTTGAAACTAACCGAAAGAGATTTCTAGGACACCGAGAATGGGTTTTGGGTTGGAATTTGTTTGGAAGAGATTTCTGGGGCACCGCCGATTATTTGATTTTTTTTCTAGTCAACTTACCGAAGTTTTGTTAGCTGCTGTTTATAACCACTATTTATACCCGTTACTCGAAGAGTAAGATCGAATAATAAATGGCAGAGTTATAAAGGTTATCGAAGTCGGGCAGGGCCGACTTTAACTTAAGCAGGCAATCCACACACGAATTTGTTTGTCGAATTTGTTCAGTTCGACGAAATGTTCGTTGTTAGTGAAGATGTTCGGGGCAGATTTTTGTGTAGAACACATCCACTAACGTGTGGATGGCCTGCTTTACGCTCTCGTTTTAGTTTCGCTCCAACACTCTTCCACGAACTTTTCACTGCTATGTTTTTAGAGTGTCTATACAAGAACAATTTTGTCCTCGCGGTTGTAACTTTCAGAAAGTTTCCTTTTGTTCTCCTACTTTTTCCCTCCATTAAAGCCGAGTATCCAGCAACGCAAAATCAAAAAATTCCTGCCTAAGTTCATATGAAAAAAATTGTGCCAGGAATTTTCTGTTTACGATTTCGTTTGTTTAGTATCCTGCAACTTGACCAAAATCCACACATTGTATATATAGCGGCGTATCGATAGCGGCGTTTCTAAGGCGTGTGTGGAACCCAAAACAGCTATTGCACAGCTCAGGAATATATTGTTGACAATTATTTTGGATGTGATGAGCGCATAGATGGAGGCAAATGGGGGTTGAGAACAAAGCAAACGCATGATAGTGTTTATATAAATGTAGTACAAGATTTAATAGTAATAGTTTCATTCTCCCTTATTGCTACACATGCAGCAGATTCATTTTTCCAAGGTTCTGACCCGGCTGCTGAGCTCATGTTCATGATGTCATCACACCCGACCACTCAATCAATAACAAACCACTAGACTCGTCGTACTGAAATTAGGTCTACAATGGTAGACCAAAGTTGGTTTAGTGTTATTTTGTTCAAATTTAATAGCAAATTCCTGGCAAGAATTTTCCGCAGTGCTGGATACAGGCCTTACATTGCTCAGTCCACACGATCTACAGCGCTATCGATATGTCATCTATCGATAGGCTAATTATGTATTTATTTTTGCTTCCCCAGAACACAGAAAACAAATATAGAGTTCGTCCTAAAAATTTACTTTCCTTGCTCCTGAGAGCAGATTATTAGTGCAGAATTTGGAAAATTATAAAAGACTCTTTTCTTTGTTTATTGTAGCTCGTGGTTCACTGAATTGAATGCTTTGCAATAGTCAAGGAGCGTTTGAAAGTAACTTAGTCAATGTCAAGATTTTCACGAATGTCCTCAGCAATTTCAATGACTTATGTAGTGCAACTTCGTTTTTTTCTAAGACAAGACTTTCTATAATTTAATAAAAAATTCTTTTCCAAGAACACATAAATTTGCAATGCCAAAATTTGCTTGAATGCTTTGGAAAGGATGGACAGTACAGAGATCGGTCTGTAGTCGTTATTTTCATTCGGGATTGGTAAGATTTTAGCTATTGGAAAACAGGAAGTTTGCGAAACCACACCCTCTACCAATACATTTATTAAAAACAGACATTTCCATACTCATTTTGTTTTAAACTTCATAAAATTACTTGTTTGTTTGTTGTTGACAGCATTGGGCTATCGATAACAAATCACAATCAACCCAATTTAATGCAACATTTACACTACACTGAGTATGCTATCGAAATCTGTATCGCCGCAATTACGCAGAATGTGTGTTTATATTAGCACAATGTTGCGTTATGCGTTAATTTTGACATCAGCAAGAAATTTATTGAAAACGAAAAGGAAAATGATTATAAGCGATTTTTCAATATTATTATCTACGATGGAGCAAAATGACGCTACGATGATGCATATTACGGATTTGGCGTGGATGTCTGCAGAATCCTTTGATTTTGTACAAGGTAATCCACAACGTGCTCGAAGCATACCAAATTTTATATATCCCAAAATCTCCTGCCGTACGGCTGATTTTTTATGTATAGTCTAAGGTGTTATGCCGATCTAAAGGTGCACAAATTACCCCTCATGGTGGTTAATGTAGAAGGTCCGGGCCGATGCCTATCTTAAAGCCGCCTGGCGAATGGCATGCCCTGTCGAGATTCTAGTGTTTCTGTGTGTGCTGATTGGCCAGGTCGATGGTTACCTCTTAGCTGTCTACCTCTGAGCTGACGAACCGGTTCCTTGAAGGCTTAATTTCAGCAGCCTATAGCACTGAAAAACGTACAGTGTCCATTTACTTGGTTAATTATTCAATTTTTATTTATTTTTATTTTTTAATATAATTAATTTTTTTCTAAACTGTTGCGGTTCTTCAATAGCTCTAGTACTCTGAACCAAAAAATTTGATCCATTCGGGATCAACTCTGTCCAAAACGCGATTAATAATGGGCTGTTCCCGAAATGGCGTAAATTGAACCCGTCCGGTATTAACACTTTGATTCCGGTTTTCGCCTTGCCGGGCTTAGACTGATCCTTTCCGGGATCAATTTCGAGGGGGTGGGCGCAACACCACCACACCACCCCTTTCCTTTTGTTGTCATAAATTTAAAATTTTTTTTGGGGACTCGAACTCGGGCCTTGAATGACGCACTCACTGCTAGCGCCGCTTAACCAACTCTACCACACCACCGATGCTTCCAGCATCGTCAAATTGCCATTACTAATTGACGGGAGACAATCCCGATTCGGATCGATATCAAGCCTGCTCGTACTTAAAATTTCCCGTTGCCGGGATCAAGTCATTCTTTTAAGGCTTAAAATTTTCCCCCTCATTTTTTTAGTCGGTGTACATTTTTGTGGAAATATTCGGATTGCTCTACCATTCTCTCCATAACTGTCAGCTTCTCCTCAATTTCGATCAGCTTGTCGTCCTTGTCCATAAGTCGCCGCTTTGCCTGAGAAGAAGACGGCTCCATCTTGGACTGGTTGGTACCCAAGGAGCTGCTGTGGTCGTCCTTAAACACTTCTTTGGTGTACCGTGAGAAGTCTGCAATAAATTAGTTTATTTGTAAAAATGTCTGACAAAGTTTATATTCAAATTATTACCTGTACTGTCAAGCGGTTCAAATTCCACCGATTTGGAAACTTGTAGGACCCAAGCCATCCTTTCAAAGTATTCCCAAGTTGAGCGAGTGCCACCAGATGGACCAACCTTAGCTAGTTCAGCTCTATAAATACAGATAAATTGTAAATGTCATATTTTTGATATTTATACACTTGCAGAGAGTATTATTTTTGTTGGAAACTGACCTGTACTTTTAAGACAAATTTTCCAATTTGTTTTTTATCTCCTGGTTAGACGGTCCAAAGTCCTTCAGTTTATCAGCCATTTCCTTGTAGATGTGACTGTTATTCCTTGGTCCTCTAAGTCCATCCATGTTTTCCTCCCACAGCTCCAGGAGTGTGTACACCCTGAAAAAAGTATGGACTAGAATGGTCCAACAATATCTTATATATTAGGCCATTTGCCTAAACTAGGGCCTTGGGAATATTGGACTCGAATTTAAATTTAAACAAAAATTAAAAAAAAAAAAAAAATTTAGGTGGTGGGGTGGTGTTGTGGTGGCTTACTTAACCTTTCGGGGGATTCGAACTCAGGACCTTAAAAGACTGCAAAAACAACCGCGGAAACCGCCATCTCAGCCATCACCACCAAACTACGCGTTGCTCTGTATGCCTCTTAATCTTATTATAAATTGTAGCGCAAACCCGCTTGGCATTTTGAAACTAATTTGAAATGCAGGCATTTAGCTCAGAAAGAGGCTGTTATTTCTCTAGAACGTTGAGGTCGATGGTTCAAATCAGTTTGGGCTTAGTTTTTAATTTTATTTTTAATTTATTCATTTTTATAATGAATTTTTAGCATTGTCTATATTTTTTACAATGCATTAATCGATTTTATACGTCCATAACGTCAAAATATACAAAATATATGCGGAAAAATATTTTTAGCCCATTAGACTATTTTTAATAACTCAAATTTTGTACAAACAAATTTCTTAATCTTTTTTACCTAAAATTGAAAGATATGGGCTATATTTAACATTTCTAAGGCAATTATTGCCTAAAATGAAAATTTAAGGTTATAAAAACCAGATTCCTAAAATTTTAGGAATCACTTTTTTCCAGAGCTAGCAAATAACAATTGAGCGCTTTTCGTTGTCTCAAAATAAGAGTTATTTTGCGGACCTTTGAGCAAAGAGTCAGAGATGAGCCGTTCTCATCGGCTCTTGAACATTTCGGTCTTTGCTCAACGAACATCCAATCATTTTAATTCCCTTTTTGCTCTGTTCACTCGCTGACCGAATGGCTGTTAGTGAAAATTTAAATGTCATTTGCGTTTGTGTGTGTTATGGAGGTGTCTGTGTGGGCTTGTGACTCACAGTTGCTAGGCAAATCAGATCACTTTGGGTCATTAAAAGGGCTGTATCTTCTAAAGAATTTCGAATTTAATAAAATCCTTTTAGGACGATATTCTCAAATATCCAAGCTATAAAAATATGCAAAAAAATCGACAAAAAAAAATTTTGCCAAGCAGCAATACATAACTTACTGATATTTTGCAAATCTGAATCAAAAATAAGATAAATTTTAATTATAGTAGTGAGAAATTATGTTTTTAGTTTCATTGCCAAAAAGACAAATTAAAGAAGTTAAGACCGTTCACGCCCACCCGCCAGCTATGCGACGCCCGCTGACTGGTACAGAGACCTTGAAAAAAAAAGACCGTTCAGGCTAAGTTTTTGATTTTTTTGCTCAGCTGCTGACTCTCAATGTGCGAGCGCTCAGTCAGACCGCTCTCAATAAATGGTTATTGAACGAGCAAAACAAAAAGAACTCAACTGAGAATAGTCAACTGAAAACATAAACAAAGAGAATCGAAGTGTTCTGCTCAGAGCGAGAGCAAGCGTACATGAGTTTTTTCGGTATTGTTATTGAGCAGACCACAAAGGGAAAAACGATCAATTGTTATTTACTAGCTCTGCTTTTTTCTGAGTGTATGTGGCACCAATGTCCACACACATCTCTAGGTTAATACTACAATCGGTTTAATTCACGAGTTCTTGCTGATAAAAAGTGCTAGCTTTTTATTTATAATTCCCCGCAAAAGATTGACAGATGATTATTGCTGTGCTATTAACGATAGTTTAGCTCGATAGGCAGAAATGAGCAACACTTATCGAGTATAACGACAACACTTATCGAGTATAACGCAGTCCTAGTGTAAACAGCCTTTAACAAACTATTCCTTGATGGATTCACATCTAACACAATCATGCAAATTAGCGATCGTGATTGCGCATCACGCCCCTTCGCCATCACAATCTAACAAAATTAATAGATTTTTGATCATCGATTTATGCTAGTGAACGCGATCAATATGCGTGTTATATTCACTCTAAACTCTTAAATTAAATATGAAATCGAATCTGGTTTCATTAAAAGTATACGATTTCTTTAATGAACATGCCCAGTACTATAGGGCAACATCTAGTTGAGTTCATAATGTAAAAGAAAGTTTACTAGATCCTTTCTCTCTTTTATTGTCCTTTTGCTTATTTTTCGTTGGCTCACGTTAACTTTGTTTATGCTTGGTCTTTTAAGGCGCCCATTAAAAATTTCAATGGATTTTAAAAGCGGTTTGGTTTTTAAATAAAAAGCAGCTGCCGCTGTTATTCTTGGCAGACTAAGCCAATCTAAACTAAAATTGGGAAAGTTGGTTTTTTTCTTAAATAAATAAAATGTGAGTTTATTTTAACAAATTTCAGGCATTTGTGTCGTCTACTTGAGGGTGCCACATGTCGCATTCGTAATATAGTAGAAGCAGCGTGTGTGTGTGTGAGTGTGCGTGTGTAAATGACAAGCAAATAAAACACTAATACGACATGTACAACGTTGTCCCCCTGTGCTTCGCCCTTGTCAAAATCAAGTGAGTGTGGAGTGGATATGTCGTCTGTCTGTGTCCCACAATTAGCAGAGCGGAGAGAAAAAAGCATCAGCCCACGCAGACTACTTACCTACCTAATAGGGTGTTAAGTACCAGAATAACAACAACAGCAAAATATTGTACAAGCGCATTTCAGAGCAATTTGTACCAATTAAGGCGGAATTTGGTCAGTAAGCATTAGGGCTCTGAAAATGAGTTAAAGAAAAATTTAATGAAAAACCTTCAGATGATCGTTACTTTTCAAACTGCCCTCGCATAATCTATCTAAATCAGAGCTAAAACAATTGACCATTTTTCGTTGTCCAAAAATAACAGTTATTAACGGACCCTTTGAGCAAAGAGTGAGAGATGAGCCGTTCTTCTCTTTGCTCAACGAACAACCAACGGTATTGATTCTCTTTTGTTCTGTTCATTCGCTGACCAAATCGACGATAGCGAAAATTATAAAAGTCACTAGCATTTGTGTGTGTATATGTGAGAGTGAGGTGTCTGATTGGGCTTGTGACTCGCAACACACACACAAAAAACAAAAAAATACAGAAAAACAGACCATTTGAGCTAGCAGTTCTTTTTTTCGGTCATCTGCTGACTCTTAATGTAAGAGCAATCAAAACAAGAACAGCTCAACTGAGAACAGTCAACTTAAAACAAAAACAAAGAGAGACGAAGTGTTCTGCTCAGAGCGAGAGCAAGCGTGTTATTGAGCAGACCGCAAAGGGAAAAACGATCAATTGTTATTTACGAACTCTGATCTAAATAAGTGTGCCTAGAGACTTACTTCAGATATGACTTTGTAACTCAAACGAACTGAAAATTTTTCCATTTGGCCAGGCTATTTTCAAAATTTCTATTGCTTTTTCCATCATGGCCAGCAAGAGCAAGCTGAGTCTAGACTTTACCGGAAAGGTGGTTCTTATTACCGGAGCTGCCTCTGGCATTGGTGAAGCTACCACGGAAATGTTCTGCAAACTGGGTGCCTGTTTGGCTCTGCTAGATAAAGATGAAGAGAGGCTTCTGTGTGTTCTAGATAAATGCTCTAAACTGGGCCATAAACCATACGCCATGTCTGGTGATTTACTCAAAACCAATGAGATCGAGTGTGTGGCATCAAAAATGAGACAAAGATATGGCAAAAATCTTGATGTTTTAGTCAATGCGGCCGGCATTATGCCCATGGGTACTTTGGAGAGCACGAATTTAGCGTGTCTTAAGGTTATCTTCGATGCCAATGTGCGTTCCATGTTCTACTTGACCCAGCAGCTTTTGCCAGAGATTTTGCATAGCAAGGGTAACATAGTAAATGTGTCCAGTGTGTGTGGTTTACGTGCATTTCCCAACCTGGTGGCTTATAATATGTCTAAGGCAGCCGTGGATCAGTTCACACGCTCGCTGGCCCTGGACTTGGGTCCGAAAGGGGTCAGGGTGAATGCCGTCAATCCTGGAGTGATACGCACCAATCTTCAGCGAAGTGGTGGAATGGAGCAGAATGTGTATGAGGAATTCTTATCGCGTGCCAAGGATACCCATGCTTTGGGTAGGGCCGGTGAGCCCGAAGAAGTGGCAGCCTGTATATGCTTCTTGGCCAGCAACCTGGCTAGCTTTGTGACGGGCGTCACCTTCTCCGTAGATGGCGGCAAGCAATGCATGTGTCCACGTTAGCTTGCTAAGCTGGCTCAAATTTGAAAACATTTCGGCCAATCTAAATATTATTCAAAATTTTCAAATACCATTAATAAAATCGATTTGTTGAGTTCAACCAATCAATAACAAGCTTAGATGCAGCCAATAAACAGCCCTATAGAATATATGTTTCTGGCAATATTAGGCGTCCATGTCTCGTCCGTTTCGGCGGTGTTACCTGGCCAATCTAAATACTGAATACTTAATCTCTCTTAGTTACACATAGTTAAAATTAAGTAACTGCAGAGAACTTGTCATGCTATTTTATATATTTTATTTTTTCTATTTAGTCGACAAGAAAACCACTTGAAGGCGACTTGCATGAAAATTGGTACGGAATGTTGTTGATGACATGTGAGAAGATCACGATAGTGACTCCTTATTCTTGCAGAAAGATCAATTTGAATCGACCTTATATCTTCCACAAAATTCGATTGATAAGCAAAATTTACATTTCGATGTTTTTCGGCACAAGCTAGGGAACATATAAATCCATTGTAATACAAATGATGGCTTGAGCCAATTTTTTCTTGTTTCCATATATTTAGTATTCTATAATATTACAACTGTGATAAAATCCTGCTACTGCTGTTGATTCATCAGTTGAAAACGATAAAAATTAATTTCCTTTGTTTAGCTAGTTTCAAAGCAATAGAGACTGTGTCAGGTCCATATTAATGACTTGTTTGTTACATGCCAACAATGGATGTCAATAGAATATTAAAACACGAGATGGCTAAGCTAACTTCGGCTGTGCCGAAGTTTTAATACCCTTGCAAGTGCTCGTTTCTAAATACGAGGGCCGTCCCAGAAATGGCCGACCTAGCACAGTAGTGTTGGAAACTGTTCACAAAAAATATTAAAAAGGGGAAGTACCGACTATTAAAAGCTTAAGTTTGAAGTTTGGTGCCTTTACCTTGCACAGTTTTTTTTTTGTCGATTTTAATAGAGAACGCTTGTTATCGACTTGCAAACATGGACAAAATTGGACACCGTTAAGTGATACAATACTTTCATATAAAAGGTCTTAGTCCAACCACCATTAAAAAGGAGCTGGATTCTACCTTACGTAATTCTGCTCCCTCGTTTACAACAATAAAATATTGGGTGGCTGAGTTTAAGCGAGGTCGTTTGAGCTGCGAAGATGAACATCGTAATGGGCGTCCTAATGAGGTGACAACCTTAGAAATGGTGGCCAAAATTAAAAAAATGTGTATTGAGTGACCGGCGATTGAAAGTTCGTGAGTTAGCTGAATGTGTAGGCATTTCAAAAGTGAGGTACATCGCATATTGACCGAAAAATTGGACATGAAAAAGTTATGCGCAAGATGGGTGCCGCGTTTGCTGTTCCATTATGACAATGCGCCGGTTCACACCTCTGCCGTTGCAATGGATAAAATTAATAAATTAAAATTTGAATTGCTACCTCACGCCCCTTATTCGCCAGACTTCGCTCCCTCTGATTATTTCTTATTTCCAAACTTGAAAAAATGGCTCGGAGGAAAAAGATTTGGCAACAATGAAGAGGTGGAGTCCGAGGTTAATGCCTAATTTGAAGAGCTTCACAGTTCTTATTATAATGAGGTATCGAAGCTATTAAACATCGCTGGGAAAAGTGTATCGACCTAAGAGGATCCTATGTTGAAAAAAAAATTATAAATTTTTGTGTTTTAGTAGTTAGGTCGGCTATTTCTGGGACCGCCCTCGTAAAGCGTACGGTTTTCCTTCCATATAATCCAGAAGGTGACATTATTCTTGACACTTTACATATAAAGTCCTCCTTGTTTAGTTAAAAATCCAATCGCTTATACGAAAATCTCTAGAAATTTGCTTGTCACCCCCGATATATTTAGGGTATTCACTAGCTCTCGTGAAATGGTAAAGCGTAAATTTACCACACAGGAGCTACTGAACGACCCCTTGAGATTCACAGTAGTAATTTTCAGCGCCAACTTTTTTGTAAAATCCTCCCGTAACTTCGGTCGAACTAATTTTAAGCAAAACTGTCACCTTTTTGTATGGAAAAGGCAAACTTTACCGGCTGCCTTAAGGAAATTTTCAGTAAATTTTTAGGCTATTAACCATATGTTTAGACGAGCTATTATTTGAGTACCAAAACTTGACAAATAAAAACAACTAAATAAAAATGCCAAGGCAAAGGGTGCAACAAGCTTTGTGTAAGCGAAAAATACACTTGGTTCTTTAACAAGCAGCATCAATAAGAATAATAAAAACCATGTTTGGAGTTTGCTTGCTTATGTTTTTAATTCGGTGTTCAAAGCCCAGCTGCACAGCATGCCAGATGGCCTGTAGCTAACGCGACCGGCAAAGGGTGTACTGATACATGGGCTAACGCATGAATCATCACATTCCTCGAGCGAGCGCTTGAAAGTGCGACAGGAACTCAGCTTCTTGCCATTGTTGCGTCCCTTCAACATCAGCGTGCAGGTCAGCCGATCCACAATGGGGCACTGGGCCTTGCGGAAACGCTTGGCGTCATAGCATTCTTCCAGAGCTTTGCATTGCCTTCCAGTTTTCTTTTTAATAATTTACAGTCTGCTGGTGTGACCGCACATTTTTAAGACCAAAATCTCGAAATGGCTCGATACTAAGTATTTAAAGTCGATTTCTTGAAAAATTTTGCAACACTTCAAAACTTTACACTTTTTGACATTTACGACTGATTTTTTAAACATACCTTAGGGCATGTTAAAAGTGGTAATTTGTTTCTCATGTGTTTTGTTGTTGCTTCGTAAACTTTTCAATTTACGCTTTAAAGCTTTGCCATTTTACGAAGGCTAGTGAATACCCTCAATAGTTCTATCAATACTATCGATGGTGTAAACTATCGATGTTCAAATGGTTCCCACTATCGATGTTTTCACAACACAAGCAGGCGGTTTAAGGTGCCATAGGACAGAAATATAAAGTAGACCTCAGTCAGCAAGACGCTTGCCTAGAGTGCACATCTGCGACTTCACTGGTCTTAGCATTATTTATTTGTTTTTTTCTTTATTTTTATTTTGTTTAGCTTTTATAAATTTAACATTACATCTAGGCATATTGCACATACCTCCTCGGCTGTTTCCATCCCGATAAAATAAATTACTAAAGGAATTTTTCCTTGCTTGATTTTGTTGTTTGATACTCTCAATTTTTCTTTATCACAATAGCTGCTACCGCACTTGCAACTTCCTCCATGTTGAGTTTTGCTTCTCATTTTATTCACTTGGCTAAGTCAAAAGAGCCATTTCAAATTGGGTTGCTCATTTATTTCTTATTAGCTGAATACCCGGCGTCGCCCGGGTTCTTATGATTCTTAAGAGAGCGATTATATTCAATCTAGTGCTGGCTGCATGTCGGTATAAACAGTTTGGACGGTTCGACTTTTTTCTCTGCATACACGTCTTCATGATAATCTAAAATCATGAATATTTTCCAAGTTTCGTGACTTTTTGACCGTTTGGTTAATACATCCTATTTACCCGTCTACAATTGCCGTCTATCAAATCTTCACAATAGTCGAGTCTCAAATAAAAAATTTGCAAATTTCGCAATACTTTGGACCGTGTAATCTACAGCTTCCATTTACCAACGACTGCATTGTAATAAAGCACGATTTTTGGACCTTAAAAACCTTCGCGGGCAAGCGTTGCCCAAAGATTTATGGCAATCGGATGAACGGTAGTTTTTTAAATTTCGCGGGCAAGCGTACAACCATTCCTCAAAGCTTCATCAATATCGAACATTTATAAAACCATTTTCCGCCCATATCTTCTACTTGGAAACCTTTCCGGGCAAGCGTCGAACCACTATCCAAAGATTTACCGAAACAGCAAACTTTTTAATTTTCGCTGTTTTTTGACAATTTTCTGCAAATTTCTTCAACTTAGAAACCCTCCCGGGCAAGCGTTCAATTCATTTCCCAAAGTTTGATTGCAATCAGATGAACAATATATTTTTGCGAATTCCGCGATTCTTGGACCTTAGATAACTTCGCGTCCAAGCGTGTCTAACCATTGACCAAAATATCATCGCAATCGGATGAACGGTATAGTTTTTCAATTATCGAGGTTTTTGGACTATTTCCCGCCTATTTCTTCAAATCAAATAGTCTCCAAAATTTTTTAACAAACGAACATTTTGCAAATTTCGTGGTTTCTTCTACTTGGAAACCCTCCCGGGCAAGCGTCGATCAATTTTCCAAAGTTTTAACGAAAACGTAAATTTTGCAATATTCGCGGTTTTTGGAAAGTTTTCCGCAAATTTTTTACCCTTGCAAAAGGTATTATAAAATTGTGCGGATGTTTATAACGCATTGAAGGAAGCATCTCCGACCACATAGAGTATATATATTAGGGCGGGTCAATTTGTATGGAGCTAAAAAAACGTGGTAAACGTATAGCAGATTCGGAATCTGCGATGAATTCTAAGAAAATTTTACGAAGAAACCCCATGTCGAAAATGAATTCCTAGCCCCCGCTGCGAAGCATGAAAATTTAAGGTTGCAGAATATTTTGGTATATTGAGGTTTGTATGGTTTTTTTTTTAAATAATACATTTTGTAAAGATATTATATTTTATTCTGATTCATTTTTTTATAATATAACTTATAAATATTTTTGTTTTTAAATTAACCAACAAATTTTTTTTATTAAATTTTTTTTTAATAAAAATAACGAAAACACGCCATACACTGATGCAGTGGAAACCAAAAGTCTATAACTTTTTGACAATAAAAAATATAGGCTTGCAATTTGAAATATCTATTCAATATAATTTGGAAATTTAAGGTATTAAAAAAAAATGGGCGTGGCACGAAAGGGGCTGTAAAATACATTCTATGCCGTTTTTCTTTATATCTTTATTAATATTAAATATAAATAAAGTCAATTTTTAAAGTCTTGCTTCGACTCGATTTGTGGATATTTCTTGCAGCTGGCATTGCAAACTCGATTTCCGATTCACCATTTACGTGCTCGGACGGAGGTCTATATGTTGAATCAAAGCTGTATGGCAATTGGCTTGATTGTTGGTCAACGATATTTTGCACACACTCGGGAATCGTATTTTTTCTATAGCTTTGTTGATCAATCATGAAAGTTTTTAGCTGATCTGGTATTAATCCACAGGAGCACGGCAATAATTTTTTGCAACCGCACTTAGCAATATAGAAAAGTTCCTTCAAAGTTTTTTCAAATTTAGTTATTGAATTTGTAACGGTTACAGCGATAAGAAACTGCAAGACAAAACAAAGACTTTCAAAACAGAAACAAATTTCTGTTTTTTTTTCTTAATGTCAACTTTATATTAAGTTAAACAAATGTATGAAATTAGTGAAAATTAAACAATTACATAAGCGTTTTGTATTGTGACTTAACATTGTTTTCATTAATTTGATAAATTTTTAGATATAAAGAAAAACGGCATCTAATGTATGTATTTTACGCCCCCTTTCGTGCTAAGCCCACTTTTTTTTGAATACCTTAAATTTACAAATTATATTGAATATATATTTCAAATTGCAAGCCTATATCTTTTATTGTCACAAAGTTATAGACTTTTGGTTTCCACTTCATCAGTGTATGGCGTGTTTTCGTTATTTTTATTAAAAAAAATTTAATTAAAAAAAAATTTGTTAATTAATTTAAAAACAAAAATGAATCAGAATAAAATATAATATCTTTACAAAATGTATTATTTAAAAAAAACCGTACAAACCTCAATATACCAAAATATACAGCAACCTTAAAGTTTCATGCTTCGCAGGGGGGGCTAGGAATTCATTTTAGACATGGGGTTTCTTCGTGAAATTTTCTTAGAATTCATCGCAGATTCCGAATCTGCTATACGCTTATCGCGTAAAAAAATTGACCCGCCCTAATATATATACTCTATGTGGTCGGAGATGCTTCCTTCAATGCGTTACAAACATCCGGATTATTTTATAATACCCTCTGCAAGGGAAAATAAACATCGTTTTGTTGACATCACAAACGTGGACAAAAAAATGGACGCTCTGATTATGTTGATTATATTTGGCCGAAAGTTTTGTAATTTTGTGGAAGTTTATAGTAAAATAAATGCTGCTTTGACGTGCCTTTCAGAGTTTCGGCACAGGGGACTCAAAAACATTTAACTACGCCCTCTCAAAGACAAGAAGAGTAGTGGACAATTAAAGGCACGCTTTTGCATAATAGGCAAGAGTTTGGACAATCTGTGCAATAAAACCTCAAATATCATTATGCCCAGCTGCATTTTTCACAATTTTTTGAACTGCCCAAATAGTGTCGTTTCGGGGACTTGGGTAGAGCTAAAAAATGCACACCCGAGCACTGAAATTCGGCGATTGTCTTCTCCATGCGCTCCAGAACTTGAACCCGCGCGGCACCCGTGCGCTTGTTTGCCCAACTTTTCCGCCATGCGTTGGAAAATATGAGATTTTTTATTTTTGTTCATTACTGATGACACTAATGTCATTTTGAGATTGTCGAAAAAATCATCAAATCCACTCGGGCGAATGGCATCATTTTTATACCATTGCAGAGGGTATTATAATATTGTGCGGATGTTTGTAACGCCATAAAAACCATAAAAAGTAAATATATTCTTGATCAGCATGACGAGCTGAGTTCATTTAGGCTTGTCCGTCCGTCCGTCTGTCCCTTCTGTTTGTTTGAATGCTATCTCCTCCGTCAGTTTTAAAGCTATCCTCACCAAACTTTGCACGAAGTCTTATGGTATAAATACACTGCACATTTTTCGGAACCGGCCGGATCGGATGACTATTGCATATTGCTGTCATAGAAACGATCGGTCAAAAAACTAGTCTTACTGGGAAAAACTTATTGGTTTTTAATGAAAACGTCCTTATCATTGACATACACTTATTTTATTTACTTTTACACAATTCTACAAAGTTTGGTCGAAATCGGATGACCTTAGCATATAGCTCCCATAAAACGATCGGTCGAAAAACTAGTTCTAGTGAGAAAAACTTTTTTGTTTTTAATGAAAACGTCCTTTTTATTGGCATACACTTATTTTATATACTTTAACACATTTCTACAATGTTTTATCAAAATCGGATGACTATAGCATATAGCTGCAGTATGAACGATCGGTCGAAAAAGAAGTTTTAGTGAGAAAAACTTTTTTAGTTTTAGTCTGGCCTTCTCCTTGCGCTCCAAGACTTCAACCCTTGCGGCCCCATGCGCTTGTTTGCCCAACTTTTCCGCCATGCGTTGGAAAATATGAGATTTTTTATTATACCCTTGCAGAGGGTATTATAAAATTGTCCGGAATTTTGTAACGCATAGAAGGAAGCATCTCCGACCACATAAAGTATATATTCTTGATCAGCACGACGAGCTGAGTTGATTTAGACCTGTCCGTTCGTCCATCTGACCGTCTGTTTCTATGCTATCTCCTCCGTCAGTTTTAAAGCTATCCTCACCAAACTTTGCACGAATTAATTTGGCACAAATACGCTGCACATTTGTCGGAACCAACCGGATCAGATGACTATAGCTGCCATAGGAACGATCGGTTTAAAAACTAGTTCTAGTGAGAAAAACTTTTTTGTTTATAATGGAAACGCCTCCAAAGTACGAATTTCTTAGTTTACTATCCTTTCCCATGATTTCACTAAGTTTGGTCGAAATCGGATGACTATAGCATATAGCTGCCATAGGAACAATCGGTCGTATAACTAGTTCTAGTGAGAAAAACTTTTTGGTTTTAATGAAAACGTACTTATCATTGGCATACACTTATTTTATAGACATTTACACAATTGTACAAAGTTTGGTCGAAATCGGATGACTATAGCATATAGCTGCCATAGGAACGATCGGTCGAAAAACTAGTTTGAGCTAAAACCTTTTTTGTTTTCAATAGAAACGTCCCTATCATTGTGCAAGTGTATATAAAATAGGTATAATTTTTATACACTTACACAATTCTACAAAGTCTACTATAGCATATAGCGGCAGTACGAATGATCGGTTCTACTAAGAAAAACTTTTTTGTTTAAATGGGATCTCCTCCAAATTTAGTAATTAACAGTTTGTGATGCTCTTCCATAATTCCACTAAGTTTGGTCGAAATCTGACATCTATATAGTATAGCTCACTTAGAAAAGTAATGTCTGAAAAGTAGTCTTAGTTAGAAAAACTTTTCAGTATTCACTGGAAGCTGTATGGGTATACAAAACTTCGGCGGAGCCTTAGTTGACTTTCCTCTATTTTTATACCCGTTACTCGTAAAGTAAAAAGGGTATACTAATGTCGTGCAAATGTATGTAACAAGCAAAAGGAAGAATCTCCGTCCCCATTAAGTATTTATATTCTTGATCAGCATCAAGAGCCGAGTCGATATAGCCATGTCCGTCTGTCTGCCCGTCTGTCTGTATGAACACCCATGCATGTGTCCAATATCTACAATCTCTCTAATCTAATGTTGAAATGTTCTTATTGATGTAAATGCTCTGTTAACTAACAAAGGGGAAGGCTATACAACATTAATGTCCGTGAGTAAAGGGTATATCAAAGTCGGGCAGGACCGACTTTAACTAGCGCTGTCGTTTTATCTCACATCCATCTCGTATAAATTCTTCTCTTTATCTCATTAACAAGAATGTATTAATGCTGCTAACTTTTTGAATAAATGAATGAAGAAGAATATTCATGAACCATTAACATAATAAATGCATAATAAATGTATCTTTAAAAACTAATTTCGCCAATTTGTTCTGGCTGTGATGCATTTGAAATGCATTTGAAAGTGTGTGCAAAAATATATGGATTTCTTGAAACAATTTCTAACTCTAACCAATGTATGTGTTTGTGTGACACTTTGATTAAACTGACAAAGCAAAATAGTTGATTAACGTGCTACATGGAATGTCTCCAAACATCTCTTCTTCATCAATATCTTGTTAAGCTAAGGCATTTTAACAGAAATTGAGTTTCCACCGCAAATGGGTTGTCTTTTGTGTGCGCCAGCGTAGAACGCACACAAACCGCAATAAACAATTCCATTTGATTGCCATTTTGACGAGTTTTCTCGTTATTTCATTTCGCTTAGTTTTTTTTTTGCCAATTTCCATCAACCTAAATTTGATGTTTTTTGATTCCTTTTTTTTAGGTTATTGGCCGCTCGGCTTTACCTGGTGCAACATATATGTGACCTGCGATGTTTTGGCCTGCTCATCGAGTATATTGCACATGTGCTTCATAAGTTTGGGTCGATATATGGGCATACGGAATCCTTTGGGCTCACGGCATCGTTCCACCAAACGATTGGCTGGCATTAAGATCGCTATAGTCTGGGTTATGGCTATGATAGTGTCCAGTTCGATTACAGTGCTGGGTAAGGATTCAAAAAGAGTATAATAATGAATCAATCATCTAATTTTAGCATTATATACTTAAGGTCTAGTCAACAGAGAGAACATAATGCCCGAGCCAAACATCTGCATGATCAATAACCGCGCCTTCTGGGTGTTTGGCTCACTTGTGGCCTTCTATGTACCTATGCTAATGATGGTCACCACTTACGCTTTAACCATTCCATTGCTACGCAAGAAGGCACGCTTTGCGGCCGAGCATCCGGAGAGTGAACTGTTTCGTAGGTAAGTGTGGGGGGTTCGAGGAGCGGGAACTTTGACATCTGCATGTGGCACACAAGTAAAACTCAATTAGTTGCATCATTGCCTGGAGCACACGAACATACGAGCACATACGGAAGAGGGACACTCTTATTGGTTTAGTCCCTCAATCAATATCAATAAATTATTAGCAAATGCAAAAGGCAAATAGCTTGTCCTCTAGCATGTGTGCAGATGTTTCTTCTACCGTAACTTCTCACCACACGTTGTGTCGATGAATAGTGGAAGTGCAGTAACTAAAGGCTTAGTTCTTACTTGGGTACTCGCTTGAGGATGGGTGGGGAAAAGAAAATACTTAAATTCTTTTAGCAACTCTTGACTTAGTATAAGCATCCATTTTGACAAATTGTAGTCGTAAATAATTTTTTATAATATATATATGGAAGAAGTATAATCGCTGGTCTTCGGATTGTTCATTATCCTACTTAATTTATTTTTATTTTTTGATTCGGACCGAAATGACACGTGCTGTGCCTTAGTCGAGACTCAACTACCTCAGGGAACTAAGTATATGTGCATAGATGTTTTTAGGAATTATGATATGTTATGTTTTTAGTCAATTGAACTTATGAAAAGAATACAATAAAAAGCCATTAAATATTCAATTTGTTTATGCTTTAAAATAAATTTAGTTAAATAAAAAAAATTAATATGAAATAAGTAAATGTTCATTTTACATTTGTCAGCTTTTTTTGCCTAGGTTTTAAAAATTTTTAGGAACTCAACACTTTTTATCATTATTTATTAGTTTTATGTGCTTTCCATTTGCATTCTTAACCATCTTTAGGCGATCAGGCATGGATTCCATCAGTTTTTGAAGACATTATTTGCTGACTTGTTGCCACTCCGCTACCAAAACATTCGTAAATTGCTTGAGTGTCTCAAACTGTCGACTATTCTTAAGAACGCGGTCAGACAGAATTCCCAGAAGTCCCTAATGGTGTTTAAACCAGTATTTTTCGCTGCCCAATCCAAAACCGTAATGTTTCTGTATACAAGAAATGCTTCTGTAGTGAATTAATTGAGAATCGGGGCGTGGTCTTGTTGAAAATTCTAATTATCCTCATGAAGGATATCCCCAAATACATCAAGTTCGCTTTCCAAAAACTGCATAGAGATCTCGGCATTAGTTTTAGTTGGAATAAATCAATTCCGAGACGTTCTAGCATAAAAAAGAGCGACGCAAATCATTAAATATCCGGCACCGTGGTTCGCTTATGCCGGTTATTCCCCTGGTGGTCGTATTTCGCGCCAATATTTATTTCAGCCTTCTGGGCCAACGAAATTATGCTGTTTCTCGTTGAAAAAATTACATAGTAGAAATCAGTTTTCCAAAATATGAATCTTTCAGCAAGTCCAGAACGAGCATTCAGATGATGTGGAAGTAGTTTTGGTATATGAACTCGGGAAGTAAATGAAACGTTATTGTTGTCAGTAAAAACTTGATGAAAACGTCATCTAGGTTCATTGAGGCTTAAATGACACTTTGTCTCGTTACAAGACATGTCTTTCCGAACCGCAAGACACCAAATTTCTCATTTGCAGCGCAAGTTAAACTGCCGCCGCCTTTGATTTCACCTCAAGAATGTGGGTTTTTCAATAAGTTTGAAGTCGCGTTTTTATGCCTTATAACTCTGGCAGCTATATAATAGATTTTAGTGCCATTTATCTTGAGCCCCATTATTAATCTGTGCTCATCAGCTGACAAATGCATTCTACGAGGCGTGCTAGGATAAAAACCCCCTCTAGCATCATATTTTCATGTTATAAATACATTCACTAGTCAACTTCCGATTTTTTTTTTAAAGATATACAGTAAATGAAACAAAATGTATAAAATTATCGCGACGCAAACCGCTAAATGCATATAAAACTAAGCTTGCACATATACTTATTTCCTAAGAAAATGCTGTCACACCACACATAAGTCGAGATAACGCACTAAGAATGATGTCTAAAGAAGGATTTTGCATAGACATTCTAAAAAAAGAATACAAGATCACACTTTTGTATAGCAACAACAAAAATGTACCGTTGCTTTTATTAAAAAGATAGAGAAAAACATTTATGCACATATACTTAGTTCCCTGAGGTATATTGCCTTGTTATGCTTGGCCTCTACAACTTGTTCAGTGTTACCCAATGACACAAGAATCCTAGCACATTTGGGCCACATCCGACTTAAATAATTTTCCATCACTAGCCTGCCCTAACTAAATTAGATACCACGTTATTATAATTATTCCTTTATTAAACATTAGTTACATCGAATTGTCTTTTATAATATGAATCTCCGACACGGCTTAATGTCATTTACACGACCTCGTGTGTCTAGTAACATCTAGTTAATGGCATGCTTTACTCAGGTATTACCCATTGAATCAAAAACGAACGAATAAATACAGACATATTCTGAAATTTCCTTGAATTTTTTTTCTTTTGACTTTCAACAAATAGTTTCACACCGAGATTTCATATTAATGTATACGTTTTCTTATAGTTTTAAGTCTCAATGATTTAACTCCCACAAGACCATACCTAGTTGCTAGTAAGGAGTTCAATTTCAAGATTTGTAAATATTGCCCTGAAGAATTTGTGGCCGAATGACATTGAAGAAAACGTACATATGCTACTAACGGATATGATTAAGGCTGGAAAGCATCTAAAAGTATCCCAACATGATTCATGTTACTTGTTTGGCTCACGCGCTCCACAGGATTGCGGAGACTGTGCGTGCATCCTATCCTGATATAAATAAATATGTGTCCAAGAAAATGTAAAAAAGAATAAATATGCAACACTTACATCGTGTGATGTGGAGAGAAGCTTACAATTTAATATTATAGGGCGGTGCCCACTGGACGCGGAATATTACGCGCGAAATATACGATCTTTCGCCGATTCTTAACAGAGTCTGCTAAGCTGCTGCTATTAACTGTATATCTATGTGCTTCAGTCCCTCCTGCATAGACTGACCTGCTATGCGGTTTGTGTGGCTCACCAAGCTCTCGATGGCAGACGCCATCTTCTCGGCAACTGCTGTGCTTTGGCAGTCTGATTTTTTCGGAGTGTAGCCTTCACTTTGCATTAAATTAATTTTATCAGCATTTGAAAATGGCTGCAATCGTCGCTATTTGGCAGAATCTTTTTTTTGGTGCGCTCATTGCTCATTGTTTGTGGTTCTTCTTACTTACAATTCCGTGCGATTCGATTCGTTCTCTCATAATTTCGCGCGAAATGAGGCGTTAACAACACTTTACTCGCTACATAATTGGAAATCAAGTGGAAACTGTTTACGGAATCGCGACACGGAAAATTTACGCAGCATATGGTTTTATATGCACTTTTTCTTTTCGCGGCCATTTCGCGCCGAGTGGACACCGCCCTTATCCGATACCATGGAAAAACTTATAATTATATATTGTAAATTAAATTATAATTAATTTTACCAGCCACACATATGTGCCATAAACTTACACACAAATCAAAAAATCTCATATATGAAAAAATATATTGACATATTTTGACCTAAATTGACCTAATTTGACCTATTTTGACCTATTTTTGACCTATTTTGACATATTTTTGACCTATTTTAGCATATGCTTTTACCTAAAAAAAAGCATATTTTGGATATGATCATCTTAAAAAATTGCCAATATTTATATTAGACAAACGCCAAAATTTCAATAATTTTTGGACCACAAACAAAAAAAACCTAAAATCCGATGTCTAATCATGATCTACCTCGGTGGACATCACTTTGTTGGGAAGAGCTCTTTAAAACTTATGAGCATATTCGTAAGTTCTTTTACTCGTCAGAGATTTTAGAGTGTATCTATCTGCATCTAGAAGTTCAATAACTTTAAAGTTTAAACGGTCCTTTAAACTTAGGATTTAACTTAATTTTATGTCGTTTCTCGTTCCTGCACAAAACAAGATCACTGACCTTATGTTTTACCAGCAGAATTGGACTCGCAAAAGGAGAAGAACTACGCCTTAAAACTTTTGCTGATAATAATCCTTCTATTTTGTTTCTGACTATGTCCTTTTCCTCCTTACTGAGCCTAAATGGTCGCATCTGGACAGTCTAATTGGGATTAAGTAAGCGAATTTCCAACTGTCCAGAGGTTGTTCTGCCTTCAATGAACCGATCAGAATATTGTTCAAGAATTGCTTTTAACATAACTTTAGTCTCAGAGTTTAGCTCTGAACTATTATCAATAACTTCTTCATAACACAGTGAGTTAGATATCAAATTTAAAATCTTTTGCTTAAAAATCTTACACTTGTCAACCTCCATGACAACCCCAAAGCCTTGACCAAGGACTTGATAGCCAATCTTCGCACCGATGTTAGTTGGAGTAGGGGTATTCTTGAAACATGACTTCTATTCATTAGGGGCGACTTCGCTCCAGAATTTGAAGTCCGAGCTCGATTTGCGATACACGCGCCAAAATGACAGAGACGGCTATTTCCTCTGGGCTCCGGGTTCCCCATTTGGTTAGGAGGGAAGTCAGTAGGCGGCTTCCATAGACAGCTAACACCTCCTTCTTCTTAGGGCAGCCATTTAACAGATTGATCATAGTTGCAGCTGAAGTCTCGTTTCCCTTGTAGCGTTGCATAAACAGTCCTTTGAACTGTTAGTTGGTAATTGCCATGACCAACGCCGTGCCTTGCAATTCGGTTTCTGACATTAATATCCGGGTTGAACTCGAGAAGCGACTTCGAAGTCAGCATTGCTTTGATGAGCTCCGCGATGTTTTTGTCTTGCAGCTCCAGGAACGCACGCCAATGCCCGTCAGGGGGTTGAGACGAGGCACATCCCACTTCTGATATCGAAGAAGTATCATCCCTGGTCTACGGATTGTTTATTATCCAACTTAGTTTAGTTTATTCGGACCGATGTGTCCCTTGCTGTGCCTTAGTCGAGACTCAACTATATTGCCTTGCTATGCTTGGCCTCTACAACTTGTTCAGTGTAACCCAATGACACAAGAATCCTAGCTCAATTGGGCCACATCCGACTAAAATGATTTTCCATCCCTAGTCTGCTCTAACTATATTAGATACCACGTTATTATAATTTTTTAACATATACAAAATTATTAGAATATTTTTGGTAACAATGTGTTGATTTTAGCGACCTGACCTTCATTAATCCAAAGGTTTGTTTTGGCTGGCTAGAGAAAAATATTAATACACGGCCGTTTTATTTTCGGATGGGAAAGATGACCTCGAGCCAACCAAACCAGACCTTAAAATTAGTTAACAATTTGATTCATTTATTAAAATACAATTTTAATTTAAAAGTTTTAACAAAGGACAAGTCTGTTTGATTTGCGGAATACCGTTGCTACTTAAGTTGAAAACTTCCTTTATAGGGCACGAAAACTTTAAGCCAGATATAACTTTTACGATATTAAATGCACTTTGGAATAAGCAAAAAGTCAATTAATTGCTCAGCATGACAGCTTGCTTTGTAAGTAATAACCAAGTTATTTCATAGCCTCATACTGCTTCAAGCATCAATAAAAAATTAAAAAAAAAATTGCTTCACCTTTTTGCTGGTGACAGCGTGGACCAGATACCGGATATTAGAAAAAAAAAACTCAGTTGGTTTTTTTACAAGCAATTTAACGGTTGACCTTTCCATATTCACTTGTATACTTTAGGTATGCACCTTGTACAATGTACATGTACACTACATACAGTGAGCCCAGAAAGTGTTTTGACAAAGGAAAAAATTTATATATTATTAAGGTCTGTATCCAGATGTGAATTAACGTGAAGTAAAATTTTCAAACAAAAAGGACAAAAGTAAAAGTAAAGTAAAGTAAACAACATTTTACTTGGTATGTGGTAGTAGTATTTTATTTAGGTAGACAAAAGACCATCAGCCATAACTTAAAAAATTAACACATTTGTAGTATAATTTCTTAATCTTAAAGCTATGTACTCAGACAAGCTAAGTCGATTTAGCTGGTGTCAACTCCCTATAAAAAAAGCTAGCTAAGCGGTTGCTAAAATTTTTAGCTTGCCTCTTAGCATGAGCTGGTTTCAGAGAAGCTAAATGCCTTAGCCCATACCATAGATCTGCTCGAGTGCACCGCAACTGCAAGTGCGCGGCATAAGTACTGGATATTTTCGCACTCGGATATCCCGACTACTCCAACAAAATGTACTATACGATACTATACTCGTATACAGTAGTATTTCTACTCGCGGCATATTTCCGTCTCGCATTTAAGTGCCGAAAACACTCGCGTAGCGTATTGAAAATAATCATATACAAGCAGGGAACCGTAACATTTGAGTGTGAATTTATCCACCAACAATTCAAGCAACGAATCTTCTATCCATCGCTTTTCACTAAAGTATTTTTTTACTCATGCTTGCCTCTTGTGGAATTTTTATACCCTTGCAGAGGGTATTATAAAATTGTGCGGATGTTTGTAACGCATTGAAGGAAGCATCTCCGACCACATAAAGTATATATGTTCTTGATCAGCATGACGAGCTGAGTTGATTTAGCCCTGTCCGTCTGTCTGTTTCTATGCTATCTCCTCCGTCAGTTTTAAAGCTATCCTCACCAAACTTTGCTCGAAGTCTTCTGGTACATATTCGCTGCACATTTGTCGGAACCGGCCGGATCGGATGATTATAGCATATAGCTGCCATAGGAACGATCGGTTGAATAACTAGTATTAAAGAGAAAAACTTTTTTGTTTTTAATGGAAACGCCTCCAAAGTACGTATTTCTTAGTTTACTATCTCTTCCCATGATTTCACTAAGTTTGGTCGAAATCGGATGACTATAGCATATAGCTCCCATATGAACGATCGGTCGAAAAACTAGTTCTAGTGAGAAAAACTTTTTTGTTTTTAATGATAACGTCCTTTTTATTGGCATATTCTTATTTTATATACTTTAACATATTTCTACAAAGTTTTATTAAAATCGGATAACTATAGCATACAGCTGCAGTATGAATGATCGGTCGAAAAAGAAGTTCTAGTGAGAAAAACTTTTTAGTTTTAAATGGGATCACCTCCAAATTGCGTTATTAACAGTGTATTATGCTTTTTCAAGATTTCACCAATGTTGGTCGAAATCAGACATCTATATAGTATAGATCCCATAGAAAAGTAAGGTCCAAAAAGTAGTCTTAGAAAATCTTTTTGTTTTTAATGGAAGCTGCAAGGGTATACAAGCCGAAGTTAACTTTCCCCTATTTTTTTTACTGGTTACCTTGTGTGTCTGCTCTCTGATATGTCTTCGGCTTTTGTTCGTTTCCTTCACTTCTCGGCAAATTCATCCCTGTATCACGCTTCTGCTTTGACGTTGACGTCAGCAGATCCGAATTCTGTGTGTATTGTTTTTGCAAATTTGCCTACGCCCACTAAAAAAAGGTTGTGCGGCTCTCAGGAAAAAAAAAAAAAATTTTGGCCTACGCCGTGTAAAATGATATGGGTATGAAGAAGTTTGCATACCCTTTAAATTTGAGCGAGCCTTTGTTTTTTATGAAAATATTTTAGAATTTTAAAATAATGGCCTTGGATACGTCGTTTGTGGAAAAGCCTTACTTTTTTCTTATTCTTATACCACAGACAATATTTTTTGTATCTTTAATAAATTTATTCATTTACTTCAGCCGGATATGCCTTTCCCTACACTGAGAAGTCAAACGTGACGCGTGCTTTAGAAACCAATAAATGCGAAGAGCAATACTCAAGTAATACTTAAGTATTGATAGAATGTGTGCTCAAAACACCGGGTTATTTGAGTATTCCTCTTTGCTGTCTGAGTAAAATTGGTATGTAACCTGCAAAGTCTGCGTGTGACCGCCCACGCAAAGACGAAAGCATCTTGCAGTGTGGCTCAAAGCAGGAACAAGTAAATTTGACACCCGCTCAAAACTGAGACCTGTCACTGAAATACTTGTTCGATATGAGCGAGTATGTGAACTGACTTCATCTTTTGAGTGCAAAATCATACCCAAGACGCATTTACAACAAGTATACTCGAGTCAAGAAAACAGGAACTCTTGCAAATCTCTGACCGACATCTTTCCTTTAGATTCACTCAGCTTCCTTGAAGACTCGATTTGATATGGCTCTGTAATCTTGAGTTTTGAGTATATAATGTTCATAACGGCGTCGTGGAGATAGTGTTGCGCGTCTAGTCCTCTAAAAATAAGGTTTCACTGCTTGCTGAACCTTTCAATCTGTAGCAGTCTTCGACTTTCATCCTCCTTTTGCTTTCGCATTTGGCACAATTCAACTTTTTGTTCCTCGTTTTCCTTCGTCAGCAGGTCCACTTTTACAGCCATATCCGAAATATCAGTTCTCATATGTGCAAATTCTGGCTTAGATGCCGCGTTTTGAAGTTTTTCGCCCAGCAAAATGGACATAACCAACACTAGATCCATTAACTTCATATGACCGACGTTGATGCTGGATTTTACTTTACTCCTCGTTAATTCACATCTGGATACAGAACTTTAGTTTCAAATTTTTCTTTCATATGTTTTTATACTTTTTTTTTTTCTCTATGATTTTTCGATCTAGTATTCAGAAGAAAGTACAAAAATCCAATTAGCTTCAAACATTTTTATGCCTGTTACTCGTAGTCACGGTTGCCACACTTGATGTTTCTTTTCCTGTTGGCGCATTGGCTCTTTTTTCTTGGAATTGACTTGTTTGCTTATGAATGGCTTGAGAAAAAAATATTGAGCTTTATCCGCTGACTAGTCTTTCAGTTTTCAAGCCATCGTGCAGAAATTTTGCACAGAGTCTTCAGTTTTCTGCAGATTGCTTTTACCCACTATAGCAACCGTCAATCGAAAAATGGGCCTTAGTGAGAAAACTATTATTTTTTTTCTATGGTAGCTTTTTTAAACTGATGAAGGGGTTGCACCCCTAAAACCCCCTTATGAACGCCACTGCCTATAGGCTATTCACAATGAGCACATCTAACATCCCACATCTTTATTTTAAATGCTTAATAACTGTTTGTTCTGCCAACATTTTTATACTCTGTACCAGAGGTTTTGTGCAAAAGCATGTAGCAGGCAGAAGGAAGCATTTCCGACCCTATAAAGTATATATATTCTTGATGTCCGTCTGTCCGTTCTTCTTATACTTGCAAGCAGATCTGCAAATTGGGAAAAACTTCACATCTCCCACTGTTTTATAGATAGAAGATTGTTCCTTCTGAACATAATTAGTTTTCAGGATTAGTTATTGGTCCGCCAAGGGAATGGTAAAGACCGGATGAACGATAGTCGAGTTATAAGAAAAACAAACAATTTTATGGTCGCAACGACGATGGGCAGCACTTCACATACCTTAACGCAAATGCTGACAGTACAGAGTATATTACAGTAAGGCTTCACCGACTTTCTTTATTGTTTTTAACGGTAACGTCCTTAAACTGGCCAGATTTATATTATCTGCTTCAGCACAATTTTGCAGACTTTGATGAAAATCGGATGAATATATCGAATAGCTGTCATATTAAAAACTAGTGTGGCGACTCTGCCACCTCTAGAAACGAACGACTATCGATGACTCTGGCGGCTAAGGTCACACTATCATGAAAACCTGTTCATCTCATCTCCAGGAGAGTCAGTGTGTGAGCAACTTTGAGCTGGCTGCCTCGGGCCAGCTCGCAACAAAGAAATTTTGTTAAACTAATTAAGTTAAGTAAAACAATAAATATTATAGTCGATTAAGCACAACTTTAATCCCTATACTGGTCACAGAAGAGACGCCATCTATTGTTTGGCTTGGAAATCGCTCAGCTAGCATTGTTCAAAGCGAAAATGAAATAATTGTATAAAATCATTTTATATGTGCTGCAAGGGTATACAAACTTCGGTCGAGTTGAAGTTCACTTTCAATGCTTTAAGTGATCTGGGTCGCCAAACCGAATCTGAACCTGTATGACGTCACAATTGGTTCGAAAAACCTAAGCTTTCCGCAGAATTATAGAGGTTTGCATAGTTGATCCAAATATCAACTTTAGTCAAATTCGAAATTATCAGATTTTCAGAAAATAAGAATCCTAACAATTCCCAAAAATACGTCATTTTTGGCAACTTTAAGTAAGGTCTTACAGTTAATCAATTAGAGATGAGGAATTTATAAAAGCAGATTTGGGTTCTGCGTAAAAACCTGTCTAGAATCAGTAGTTCACTTACCATTTGAGCTGCAGTACTGATATTATAATAGATTTTTAATCTTGAGAAATCACATTTTGATTTCGAGCTAGGTTTCAGAATGTCTATTAGATTCGCTACTTGTATTAATTCAGTATTAATCATACACGTGGTTCGGTTTGAGGTTAGCTGAAAAATTCAGTTTTTCCCCTTAGCCAAACTCTTTTCCGCCTTACTGTATGTACTCATACTTAATCGACCAAATAGCGGACAGAGCGCAATCACTGCGTCGCACAGCACCAAATTAGCCTTAACTCAATCACAGTGCACACAGTGCAAAGACCAATCAGACCATCGATCTTTCATCATGCCTCCCTCCTTGTCTTCTCCCATCCTCCTCAGGCTGGGTGGACGCTTTACGATACGACCACAGCACAGCCAGCAACAGTTGCAAGTGCACAGCAGCTTTTCCAGCAATAACAAATTTCTGGCCATGAGTGACAGCAATCGCAACTTCAACAATGCCACAGCAGTCGATGCCACAGAGCGACCATTGATGCAGCAGAGGACGACAAGTACCCGCAGCATAGCCAGCGTCAGTTTCCGCCAGGCGGCCAACGGTGGGGGAGCAGGTGCAGGAGGAGGTAGAGCAGGTGGTCGCAGCAGTTTTCGTTTTACTGGTGGCGGCATCTTGCGACATTCCTCCACTCCCACTTCATCTTCATTATCATCAGCTGCAGCAACAGCGCGTGTCAAGTCACATCCCAACAGCAGCAGCAGCAGCAGTTTTTGGCGCAAACATGGTGGCAATCCCAATCTAATGGACAGGTTAGTGTGAATTATAAACTTCCTTAACTGCAATGTTTACAGGAAATATGATTAAAAATTCATTTTGGCCAGCGATTAGCTTCGATGAAAAATATAAAAAAAATTTGTGAATTTTTTGTTTCCATTTGTTTATTAACATAAACACTCAAAAATATTTATAGCCTAAGCGGATTTTGCATATTTTCAAACTGATTTTAGTCCTACTGAGTTGCCTGTATTTTTAACAATTTTTTGTCAATTTGAATTCTGAATTTTGTGTTTTGCTGACTTTTGAAATAATAACTTAAGCCGTTTTGAAATTAAATGTGATTTTTTGGCATTATATAAACGTAAAGAGTTAGTCCAGCATATAATAATGTGCCCTGTATTTTTGGCCTGCTAGGGTTAAAATCTGTTATTAAATTCGCTTTCTACTAATATTCAATGGATTACAATAATATTTTGTACTTAGTCCCTTCATGGGATCTCTTATACACTTATGGCTAAATGATTAGGGGTTTTTCCAAATTAACATTTATATGTAAAGGGTGATTTTTTAGCTATTATCTTTTTATCTGAATATGGGTTTTAACGACCTATTTTGATTTTAGTCAAAGTGAATGTTAGCAGGCTCAAGGTCGAGGTTTGATTATAGTTCAATAATCAACCAGAAAATTCAACAGAGAATACATTTGAACATGAACAGTAGCTGTGGCTGTGTAGACGGCCGTTTCGGCTGCCGCCATGGCAAAGCCTTCGTCAGTACACTTTCAGTTGCTGTCACACCAACAAGCCATTTGCAAATCCTATTTATACTACCCACTTGGCGAATAAATTGTTGAGAATTCCAAGTGCACAAATTTGCACGAACTTTCAACTAGCTTTAAGCTCCGCTCTTTTAGGGTATATGAAGGTATATGCATTGGCATTGAAGGTTGTTCAATGTATCTCTGTTGTTTATGGCCACTATTTTAATTACTGAGAAATTCGTCTCAGAGTGACAGCAACTGAAAGTGTACTGACGAAGGCTTTGCCATGGCGGCAGCCGAAACGGCCGTCTACACAGCCACAGCTACTGTTCATGTTCAAATGTATTCTCTGTTGAATTTTCTGGTTGATTATTGAACTATAATCAAACCTCGACCTTGAGCCTGCTAACATTTACTTTGACTATTATCTTTTTAGCAAACGAACAACGCTTGCAAATTATTGAATTTTATTATCAAAATGCGTGCTCTGTTAGGAAAGTTCATCGCGCGCTTCTTCCATTTTATGGTCAGTTTAATCGACCCACTGAAGCGGCTATTTGGGCTATTGTGACTAAATTTCGCACCAAATTTACATTGTTGGACATTAAACCACCAACACGCTTACGTAGAGTGCGAACTGAAGAAAATATCGCAGCTGTATCGGCCAGTGTTAATGATGACCATCAATTATCGATTCGTCGCCGTTCGTAGCAATTGGGCCTCTGTAACTCAATAACGTGGAAAATTTTGCGGAAGGATTTAGGTGTGAACGACCTACCGCAACGTAGAATTTTTGGTGAACGGGCTCTTGGAAAGTTGGCCGAAGATCCACTTTTTACCGATAAATTGTGTTCAGCGAGGAAGCTAATTTTTGGCTCAATGGGTACAGAATTGTCGATTTTGGAGTGAATATCAGCCAGAAGCATTGCAAGAGCTACCAATGCATCCAGAAAAAGTCACAGTTTCATGCGGTTTATGGGCTGGTGGCATCATTGGACCGTAGTTCTTCAAAGATGATGCGAATCCTAACGTAACTGTGAATGGTGAGCGCTACCGTGAGATGATATCCAACTTTTTTTGCCCAAAATGCAAGAGCTTGACTTGCATGACATGTGGTTTCAACAAGACGGTGCCACATGCCACATAGCACGCGCAACAATGGACTTATTGAGAGGCGAGTTCGGAGAACATTTTATTTCACGTTCGGGACAGGTCAATTGGGCGCCTAGATCGTGCGATTTAACGCCTTTAGACTATTTTTTGTGGGGCTATGTTAAAGCTCATGTCTATACAGACAAGCCCGCTTCAATTGACGCATTGGAAGACAACATTGAAGCATTTATTCGTGAGATACCGGCCGAAATGTTGGAAAGAGTATGCCAAAATTGGACTAAGCGGATGGACCATTTAAGGCGCAGTCATGGTCAACATTTGCATGAAATAATCTTCAAACATTAAATTATATGGACCGTTCTATCGATTCAAATAAAGATTTTATGCATTTTTCTGAATTTTATGTTCTTTTTTTTAAACTTTTCAATAGCTCTTAAAAATCACCCTTTAGAAGGCCATTTATAAGACCATTTTAAAATTTGCCAAATTTTCATATGAGTTTAGATAATTATGAAGACGGATTACCCGTCTACAATTGACATCTATCACAATTAAACTCATATAACTCTCTTTAAACTTTTGCAAATATAGCGGTTTGTTGAAACGTTCGATCTCATCTCCAATTTCGCTGTTTATTAAACCATTTTTTATAAATACTCATATGATGAGTTTTATTTTCGCGGTTTTTGGACCATCTTCGGCACAGTTGTTCAACAGAGAAATCTTCGCAGGCAAGCGTCCAAACATTCCACAATGTTTCATCGCAATCAGTTTAACGGTATAAATTTGCGAGTTTCGCGGTTTTGAGACCATTTTATACCTTTGCTACAGCGTATCAAAATAGTCACTATTGCTTAATGCTATGTATTCGGAAAATGCTAATCTCGGTCCAGAAATTGTGCAACATATACGTGAATTTCTTTCTTAGGTATTTGTTAAGAATTATTTAAAATTGCCGCCAAACAAATCATATTATACTTTTAGGAGCATTCATGTTAAAACATACCCCAATATGTAAGCACTCTAAAAAAGAAATACTGGATTGTCGATGTGTACTCAGAAAAACGAGAATTGCTTCGTCCAACGGTAACCAAATTCATTGGGCCAACATTTGTTCAACGGAGAATTAAATGGGCTTATATAATAAAACTTAAAAAAAAACGCATAGAATAAAATAGTGAAACCAGTGGGGGTCAAAGTAGACATTTTGCAAAAAAGGTGAAAATGCCAGATCTGTAACCCGCATTTCTTAGCCATCAAGCTAAATCTGTCAAAACATTGATTAACTTACTTTAGATTCCTCTCGTCGCTATGGGAATTTCAATAGCTATAAAAAATCATACAGTCCATGCACGAGTTATTTCAATTTAAATGAGTAAAAAAATGCAAAAAGCGGTTTTTGGGCCATAACTTCAGATTTTGGGGTGTTAGGAAGAAACCAAGTATGTGGCAAATCTATACTCGACCTGCTAAACAGCGTACGGTGGGTCATTTCAAAAGTATGTATTCGCTTTAGTAAAGTAAAATGGCTTGTCAAGTTGACACAGCCCCAAAGGGCCAAAGCCGAGCCTCTCTCAATCTCTTGGCTTGTGCGCTTCTAATTTTCGAGCAAGAGAAAGGGACCTACAGTTTAACGCCGAGTCCGAACGGCAGTTTGAGAAGCTTTTTGACTGGCTAGTTACTACAAAGCTCGCGTTAACAGCAGAGAGGGGGGACCGGGTGTAAGGTTTATTCAAAGAAAAAACTTTTCATTAAATGTTTCGAGATCGGATCGAACACACGACCTCTTGCACAGCGGTCGCGCACACAAGCCGCTGAGCCTCCCGGCCTTTGTTTTCGCTGTAACAGGGTGCTATCAAAGATATTGTACTTATATATTTATTATGTAATGAAAAAAGAAAAGTAGACAAAAACATTAAATTCAGGCATGTTCTCAATTCCGCTTCGTTTTAAAAAGTAAACCGAACGCAATTCCGTTTCGGTTTGGATTTGCTGTTCTCAATTCCGAGTGATATTGCTTACGTTTTACTTTTTGCAAACCACGGGAATAGCGAAATCGGCACGGGAGAATCAAGCGAAACGATGGAAAATGGAAGATGCGGATAAGAGAGTGACTGACTTTTACGTTTTACTTTCATATAAATTCATATAAAAGTGAACATTTTCATATCAATTTAATGAATTTGCTTATCAAATGTATATTAATGTAATATAATAATGATATTTATCACTAAATATTGAATATTCAATGTCAAAATGATATTATTTAGCTGCAATTTGACATTTTTTAGCATTAAAATGATATGAAAAAATTTAAATTTGCCAAATATCAAATTAACCAGCCCAGATCGAATTGATATTGACACATTTTTTCTCTGTGCGCTTTCGTTTTCGTGTTGCAAGAAACTGAATCAATTCCGTTTCCGAAAAATTGCAGAGGAAGTGAAATTGAGAACATTAGGCATTAATAAAAGAGGCAAAAAAGATAGAGATTAATAATATCCATATTTATAGGGCTAATAAGCTCGCCACCAATACATGCTGGCGTATTTTTTTAAAATAATAATATCTCTTTTTGAAATGGTTTGGCTAAAATCTAAGCTCATTGGTTTCTAAGGGACTTAATTCATTACTCTGTAACAAAGGTACACAAAGTATATTAAGTTTGTGTCCGTCTGTCCGTCAGACTGTCTGTCCATTTGAACAAACAGATCACAGAGATGGTAAGCGATAGAGGTTTGACATGTATGGAACATAAGTTTTTATACCCTTGCAGAGGGTATTATAAAATTGTCCGGATGTTTGTAACGCATTGAAAGAAGCATCTCCGATCACATAAAGAATATATATTCTTGATCAGCACGATGAGCTGAGTTGATTTAGCCCTGTCCGTCCGTCCGTCTGTCTGTTTCTATGCTATCTCCTCCGTCAGTTTTAAAGCTATCCTCACCAAACTTTGCACGAAGTCTTTTGGTACAAATACGCTGCACATTTGTCGGAACCGGCCGGATCGGACGACTATAGCATATAGCTGCCATAGGAACGATCGGTTGAAAAACTAGTCTTAAAGAGAAAAACTTTTTTGTTTTTAATGGAAACGCCTCCAAAGTACGTATTTCTTATTTTACTATCCCTTCCCATGATTTCACTAAGTTTGGTCAAAATCGGATGACTATAGCATATAGCTGCCATAGGAACGATCGGTCTAAAAACTAGTTCTAGTGAGAAAAACTTTTTTGTTTTTAATGAAAACGTCCTTATCATTGGCATACACTTATTTTATACTAGCTGAATACCCGGCGTCGCCCGGGTCCTTCTGATTCTTGTGAGAGCGACTATATTCAAGCTAGTGCTGGCAGCAAGTCGCCATAAACATTTTGGACCGTTCGATCTTTTTCTCTATTTAACCATCTTCATTATAAACAAAACTCATAAATATTTAGCAAATTCCGTGACCGTTTTGTTTATTCCTCCTATTTACCCATCTACAATTGCGGTTTTAGGACTATTTCCCGCACATTTCTTCAAATCAGAATCCTTCACGGGCAAGCGTCCAAACATTCTCCAAAGTTTCATAACAATCAAACATTTTTCAAATTTCGCGGTTTCTTCTACTTCGAAAACTTCCCGGGCAAGCGTCGATCATATTCTCAAAGTTTTAGCGAAAACATAAATTTTGCAATTTTCGCGGTTTTCCGCAATTTTTCCAACTTAGAAACCTTCCCGGGCAAGCGTTTAACCATTCTCCAAAGTTCCATCACAATCGTAGATTAAGCAAATTTCGCGATTTTTGAACCATTTTCCGCAGATTTCTTCTACTTGGAAACCCTCCCGGCCAAGTGTCGAACCATTCCCCAAAGCTCTACCGAAACCATACATTTTGTCCATTTTCCGCAATTTTCTTCAACTTAGAAACCTTCCCTGGTAAGCGTTCAGCCATTCCCCAAAGTTTCATTGCAGTCGGATGAACGGTATAATTGTGCAAATTTCGCGGTTTTTGGACCATTTCACAGACATGAGACAAAGCCTATGACACTTTCCTGATCGACATGAACTTACTGTGAAAAATTCGTGAAGATCGGTTCAGCGGTTTAGGACAAACATACAAGCATACTTTCACTTTTAAATAGATGTATAGATGTTTAGATAAGTAAAATTAGCTTGTCAAGATGACACAGCCCCAAAGGGCCAAAGCCGAGCCTCTCTCAATCTCTTGGCTTGTGCGCTTCTTATTTTCGCACAAGAGAAAGGGACCTTCTGTTTAACGCCGAATCCGAACGGCAGTTTGAAACGCTTTTCGTGGCTTATTACTACAAAGCTGGCGCCAACAGCAGAGAGGGGTGACCGTGTGTAAAGTTTTATTCAAAGAAAAAAACTTGTCATTAGATGTTCCGAGGCGGGATCGAACCCACCACCCCATGCACAGCGGTCGCGCACTCTAGCCGCTGAGACACCCAAGGGTATACAAAACTTCGGCCGAGCCGAAGTTAACTTTCCCCTATTTTTATACCTGCAGGCAGATCAAGCTTATTTTAAATTCGCAATATCGAAAAATCGTTATATTTCCCACAGTTTTATAGATAGAAGGTTCGAACCTTCTGGACCTATTTAGTATTCTGGATTCCTTATCGATCTGCAGAAGATATTTTAATGATCGGATGAACGGTTTTCGATTTATAAGGAAACAAACAATTATGGGCAGCAACGGTCACAACGGTGGGTCATAGTGGGACATAGCACTTTCTACAGAAAAAACAAATGTCAATATCAATTTGATATAGGCTGGAGAAGTTTATATTTTGTCAAAGAATATTATTTTCAAATAATTTCTACACTATAACATGTTATTTTGACCATAAAGAGAAAGGGACGCACAGAAAATGTACAGAAGGAAAGAGACAAATAGTGTTACATTTCGGAACTTCAAGCAACCTAACAATATATTTAAGTAGGCCCTGCGGTTTAGAGCCCACGCGTGCCAGATGGTGGTGTACGATAAGACGCCATGCAATTCGTGTTGTATGCAAAGGGTTTTGAGTTCGATCCCCTGTCCAGGCGGTAAGGTAAACAAATATTATTAAAATTATAAATTAGTTGTTTTTCTATTTCTATAAAATCATAAATAATACTTAGCAAAAAATACATTGTTTAGTGTTGGATAGTATATAGGAATTACAGGACATTTCCTAAATTTTTTTATTGGGACAAAATGATATAAAATGTCAATGCTCGAAATATCAATTTGATATTTTCGACAAGGTCATTTTCAACTTTATTATATCGGCTTTTTAATGATATGAAAAAATACAACATTGACCCCAGATAATACCATTTTTTTCTGTGCAAGAATTATGTATGGCATTGATAAAAAGCGTCCCTGAAAGGTGTGACAGAATTCTGAGACTTTAACAACTAACTATTTGAATAAAGTGAAGGTGAAAATCCTTGGATGTTCGGTCGAAAGCTTAACAATAATAATGCAAAAATCTCATATTGGACTCCTTAAATGAGTGGCAATCAGCAATCGAAAACAAAATAAGGTAAATAGTGTCCCAATAAGCAACAGACCTTGAAATTAAAAATTGACAGTGGTTCTTAGCACTCATCAAGACTTAAATTACACCCAATTCATTTATACCAGACAAATGACAATAAGTACTTAACCACAAAGGGGAATCCAAATTACATTTTGGTTAACCTCAATGTAACAATGGGATACCCAAAGTCATCGCTTTTTATCTCTTGTGCATACAAGCTTTTAAATTTATTACATTTGTTTAACACACCCAACAACAACAACAAGAACAAACTGTCAGCAAAGAACTTTACCGACTACTTTCTTAAGAAAATTTGCATAATTCACATTTGCCAAAGTGGGAAACATTTTTTGGCTTCGCTTTCGCCTCAGGTTGAAGTTGAAGCAAACAAATTGAGTTTTGTTTTTTAGTATTTAGGGCCTCCTTTTTGGTTTTGATAAGTTACCCTCCCCGTGTCTTTCTTTGTTGTTGTCGTTATTGTTTGTGGTTAGCACAAGTTTTGACATTGGTTGGCCGGAGCATGTGCCAAAGGATTTGTTTGTTTTTTTTGGAGAATTTGGTTTGGGGTTGGCCGCAAAAATCAAGAAAACATCGTTTTTGTTTTCTTTTTGGCCTCTTTCGAGAGTTTTGAGTGGAAACGGAGAAGCATCACAAGGATCTTATGGCATTCTAATGCTTCATATTCGGCATTAGGCATATGTTTCATAAAACAAATGCTCAATTCCTTCAACAAATTCAAATTAGAACTTGGTATAAATGAAGCATTTGCTAGGGCGAACGAGTTGTTTTCTGCTTTATTAAAGCGTTTGCGACTTGTTGTTCATTTTTGGATTTTTTTTTTTGCTTTAGAATCAATTAGCTGTTGGCAGCCATCTGCAAAATATCCACGGACTCTAGTGAGCTACACTGACAGATTGATCCTGTTTAAGACAGCTTATAACTTAAGTGAGAGAAGGATTTCTGACACACCTGTTTTACCTTGATAAAGGACATCTTAAGTTATGCTTTGTTTATAAATAAGAATAAGTAAAGAAAAACAAAATTTGAACCGTACTGAAAGTAGTCAATCGTATTTTGTAATAGTTGATTCATATCGAAGTTCTTTTTAAGTTAATACGGAAATCTAAGTTCGGTGTGACCCCTTTTGCTTTGCACACCCAGTACCAAAGGTACAAAAGGTATTAAAAACACGCACGGTCTAAAATTTTCTTGACACTAAACGCATGACTTCATTTCATTAGCCAGATTTTCGACCATATATTCCGTAAATTTTTGGCATTTTTTCGATAGAGATCATGTGTTAGTTAGAATAATCTGCCAAAATTTCTTTAGCTAGTCAAGAATACACTTTATTTCTCTGATCTAAAGACGGAAGCATCTCCGACCCCATAAAATATATTTATTCTTGATCAGCATCAACAGCAGAGTCGTACGTCTGTCAGTATAAGCACCTATATCTCGAAAACTACGCAGATCAAGTTTATTTCAAATTTTAGCCAAGCCCCTCCCGCCCCATCATTAAAAAATGTTGAATAACTCCAACAATTTTAAAGATATCAAACTCATATTTTGCCTAATATCTACAAACTCTGAAACTTTCATAAAGATCCGATATGAAATGGCAGAGCTATACAAGTTATTCAAATCGTAGCATACTTTTTGGCGCCGCATGCGCTGTTTGCTTACATAATGTTGAGAAGTTCACATAAATTTTAATGCTCTGTTTACTAACGTAAAGGAAGGCTAGACAACATTAATTCCCCTGAGTAACGGGTATATCGAAGTCGGGCAGGACCGACTTTAACCTATGCCCTCGTTTTAAAGGGTGATTTTTTAGCTATTATCTTTTTGGCAACACTGGTTTAAACAGCTCACGCACGTTTCGAGTTTTGTTTCACTGTCAAGCATCTTCAGTTTGGTCTAAAATTTAACGATGAATCGTCTTACAAACGAACAACGCTTGCAAATTATTGAATTTTATTATCAAAATGCGTGCTCTGTTAGGAAAGTTCATCGCGCGCTTCTTTCATTTTATGGTCAGTTTAATCGGCCCACTGAAGCGGCTATTTGGGCTATTGTGACTAAATTTCGCACCAAATTTACATTGTTGGACATAAAACCACCAACACGCTTACGTAGAGTGCGAACTGAAGAAAATATCGGAGCTGTATCGGCCAGTGTTAATGATGACCATCAATTATCGATTCGTCGCCGTTCGTAGTAATTGGGCCTCTGTAACTCAATAACGTGAAAAATTTTGCGGAAGGATTTAGGTGTGAACGACCTACCGCAACGTAGAATTTTTGGTGAATGGGCTCTTGGAAAGTTGGCCGAAGATCCACTTTTTTACCGAAAAATTGTGTTCAGCGACGAAGCTCATTTTTGGCTCAATGGGTACGTAAATCAGCAGAATTGTCGATTTTGGAGTGAATATCAGCCAGAAGCATTGCAAGAGCTACCAATGCATCCAGAAAAAGTCACAGTTTGGTGCGGTTTATGGGCTGGTGGCATCATTGGACCGTACTTCTTCAAAGATGATGCGAATCGTAACGTAACTGTGAATGGTGAGCACTACCGTGAGATGATATACAACTTTTTTTTGTCAAAAATGCAAGAGCTTGACTTGCATGACATGTGGTTTCAACAAGACGGTGCCACATGCCACACAGCACGCACAACAATGGACTTATTGAGAGGCGAGTTCGGTGAACATTTTATTTCAAGATCGGGACCGGTCAATTGGCCGCCTAGATCGTGCGATTTAACGCCTTTAGACTATTTTTTGTGGGGCTAGGTTAAAGCTCATGTCTATACAGACAAGCCCGCTTCAATTGACGCATTGGAAGACAACATTGAAGCATTTATTCGTGAGATACCGGCCGAAATGTTGGAAAGGGTATGCCAAAATTGGACTAAGCAGATGGACCATTTAAGGCGTAGTCACGGTCAACATTTGTATGAAATAATCTTCAATCAATTAATTATATGGACCGTACTATCGATTCAAATAAAGATTTCATGCATTTTTCTGAATTTCATGTGTTTTTTTAACTTTCCTATAGCTCTTAAAAACTCACCCTTTAATTGATCTGCTACCGATGTAAACTTTTTTGCAAGATTTGGGTCAAGTCCAAACACGAATTTTTTTAATAAAATTAAAAATTCAAAAGAGGAAAACTTACCAACTTGATTGGAATCATCAATACATATATTACTAATTTTTTTGCCCTATAAGTTATAGGCAATAAGTTCAGTCTATTAAGAAAACTTCATCAAAAATTTTAGCTTCCTAGCTTGGCTGACTTAGAAATGCCAGAGTTTTGGTCAACAAATTAGATTTCCGGACCACAGAACAATGCACACTGGGCCAGCAGGCCGAAATTTTGGCCAAAAGTCCCACTTTTTTGCTTGGGCAACTGGATAAAACGATTGTCGGAAATGATTAAGAATATTTATAGCTATTTTATGAAAGAATTTGGAGCATTTTTTAATTAAATAATTTTTTTTTTTAATTTTTTGTTTTAAGAAATGAATATGAAGAACAGGTTAATTAAATGAAAGTAACGGTGAAAGTAATCAGCTTGACTGAAAATCCTTAACGGGGTGGGCAGTCAAAGATAGTACCTTTTTGGGTTAATAACTCATAAGCGACTAATCAGATCATGACAATTTTTTTTTTTCCAAAAAACAACGTTTACTTTTATGTACCTCTCTGCAAAATTTGACTTAAATCTAATTACAATTTTTTTAATAATTAAAAAACCAAAATGTTCAAAAATTTTCCAACTTTGACTTAAATTATCAATATGTTATAAAACTTTTAAATTTTTTTAAAAATTACACGGTGTGACAAAAAAAATCAAAACAAAACTTCTGGGATAAGTCGTAGCGTAGGTTGTAGATATGGTTCAGTAGATTTTTGTGGCATACTAGAATTTTTTAGTGCACATCGAAATTTTGAATAACGGTAAAAAACCCGTTTTCGCACAAACACTCGCTTATACGCCCATAACTTTGTCATATATCAAATGATTTTTATTTTCTTACCGGTTTTGGAAAGAAGAAATTTAGGTCTTTAAAAATACCATTTATGACTGATCAGGATTCATTTCTTATCTTGGAGTATTTGCTACGTAAACAACTTTTGATTGGTTTTTTCCCAATTTTTGTCTTTGGTGACGTTTTTGAATACTATTTGGCTAGAAACCCCCAATATTTCTTTTATTGTTTAAGAACAACACATCTTCACGGTTAGAACGTATGCCTATTTTCTAAAATCGGTCAATAATTAGCAAAGTTATTAAAGTTTTTCGGATAACGAAATTTTCGCAATATGGTGATGAGTCGCGCCATAATAGCACTGTCGACCGAAAAATTGTTGAGTTTTTAGAGTAAATTATTCAATATTTTTTTTTAGAATAAGTATTGTATAACCATGTCCGTCTGTCCGTCAGTCTGTTCGCCTGTCTGTCTGTCCGTCCGTCTGTCAGTCCGTCTGTCTATATTAATAAATAGATCTCCGAGATGGTATGAGATAGAGGTTTGACATGTATGGAACATAAGCTACATATGCTTACAGGCAGATCAAGCTTACTTTCAATTATTGCCACGCCCCCTCCCGCCCCCGAAATTTAGAAAAAACGTCATATCTTCGGCAGTTTCATAGATAGAAGGTTCGTACTTTTTGGACATATTTAGTAATCGGGATTCTTTATCGGTCCACCAAAGGATTGGTAAAGATCGGATGAACGATAGTCAAGATATAAGCGAAAGAAACTTCTCTGCTGCAGCGCAGTAGCAGCATTGCTTTCAGCAGCTACTGCAGCATCTAAATTTACACTGAGCATACACTTTTGTGGGTAAAGAGTGTATAATAGTCGGGCTTCCCCAACTTTCCTACTTGTTTTAATTAGGCTTTTGAAGGTTTTTTTTCCTAAAAGTTAAATAGCTCAACCAAATATTACTCGATTTTAATAAACTAAGTTGCAGAAGACGCAAAATTAAATGTTTTTCGAAACTGCATACCAAAAAATAGTTTTATATAAATTTGACCTATTCATTTTCATTTAAAGAACGGTGAAGTCGCAAAAAACTGAAAAATTCTATTTGTTTTTCATGTAGCTCCCCCCAATTTTTATCCGAGATTGCAATGTAGTACACCGTTGGAAAGGTGTTACATTTCTCTTTCCAAAGACGCATTGCAAATTATTATAGGATGCCTAGTTTAAGAAATATTATTTTTTAACTATATCAACCTCGAAAAGACGGACTTTTAACCGTTATTCCAAATTTTGATGTGCACGAAAAATTTATGGTATTGCCACAATATTACATTTAACTATATCTACAACCTACAATATGTCGCATCCCAGAAGTTTTTTTACTGTCACACCGTGTTACTGTGCGTTAAGTTCAATCTTTTAAGAACATTTCGTAAAAATTTTTAGCTTCCTAGCTAGTCTGGTGTAGAAATGCTAGAGTTTTGGCTAAAAAATTAAATTTCAGTGCAATGTGAGAAAGTTTAAAAGTTCTCTAGTCCCTCTGGAACGAGGAGACTCCAAATCTATAACTGGAGCTGAGGAAGTTTAGATCCGGCATTTCTAAGGCTCAATTCGTATCTTAATCGACGGTGTCCCAGGAATCTCTTCCAACCAAATTCCAACCCAAAACAAGTTCTCGGTGTCCTAGAAATCTCTTTCGGTTGGGTGATTTTGGCAAACCAACCAATACACAAACCAGCCAATACATTTACCAACCAATAGCGAATTCACGAACCAACGCAATACATCACTGTTTTTGTAGTAGGACCATAATCTTATACACACACCCTTCGAACTCGACTTTCGAGCTAGAAGAAAACGAAATCTCTCGAAGTTCTGGGACACCGACGAATTTATCTAGCGATTTGCAAACCAACCGAAGCCAAAATCTCTAAAGATTTCCAGGACACCCCCGAATATAACCGAAATTCGGATAAATCCTATCATTTGGCTTAGCATTATCGGTTTCGGTTTTATTCGGTTCGGTTCAGAACCGATTTGACATTATTTCTAATCGTTTTATAATGAAATTTTTATTATGATAGCTTTCGAAAATTAAAGCTCTTTTAGAATTACCAAAAAATATTGGAATATCCCCACCTGGCTTTTAACCGTTTGTACCAACTTCAAATCACAAAACAGAAGTATAAGATACATATTTTAAGATAGATGAAACCAGAAAAAGATAAACAAAATTTAACTATTTGAAAAATGCAAAGTGCTGTCCTATAATTTACATTTAAGAACTTTTAACAAAAATGAATAAGAATGTGATTTAAACTATCGCTTACTTATAGCTATTACTAGGACCTTGCTTAGCTAACAGTTAGCTTTTTTCCCCATATAAAAAAGCCAAATGTTGGCTATTAACGCATAACGCAACCCTAGTGTAAATGTTGTATAAGTTTTTAATTAGTGTGCAAGTAAGTGAAGACTGACTTCAGAAATGATCCAGTGATATACAGGCTTACTTTAAGTATAAGTATTACCAATTTTCGTTTTAAGAATTTTTTAAGCAAATTCTACTGTTTTTACTTCAACTCTAGCAGGCGCTAATTCCGAGTGTTGCTGCTTGAAAAGAATTTTCCACCCGTTTAATTTCAACAGGTCATTGCATCTGAATCCGTTTCTGCCTGAGGGGTAAACTCGACAACTTTAACGCGAATTAAGCTACAACTATGCTGTTACACTCGCCCTTTCCCTTTGCGTTTATTTCTCTGAGAATAAAACATAAAGTTTTTCTTCAATTTTTGCTTGATGGAAGAACATTTAAATAAGCAGCCCCGCCCAGCAATGGCGTCAAGTGTCCAAACAAATAATTTGAAAGCTAAAGTGAAAAGTAAAGTTTTTTTCGTGTCAGCAGAAGCAGAAGAGGAAGTAAAGTTTTTGTGCAACTCGGGGGAACCGTGGCTCATTACAAATTCATAAATTTATGCGCCAACTTGTTCGTCACAAATGCGCCTAAACGCAACATTTCACCCCGTTTTTTCGCTTCTTTTTATGCCGAACGTGCTCAAGCTGAGAATCTACCATTTCGAGTTTGACTTTGACTAGGCTAGGGCAGAATATGTTAAAATTCTGCACACTTGCATTAATGCAGACAACCCGAAACCAGCAATGTCATTTGCAAATTTCAGATTACATTTTTTGGGAAGGGGGTGTGGGGGAGGAAGTGACATTTGTTTCTTTTCCCTTCCCCTTGGCGGTTTCTCTTTTTTGTATTTTATGCGCGCTTTATTGTTGCAGCAGGACGACAACAATGTGGCAAGTAGCTGCAGCTGCTGCAGCAATCCAACAAACAGCTTCATGTTACATGCACCACATGACGTATGAGTGATTTATGTTAATGTCACTTACAAAATACCAGCTTGAAAATTATGTATACGCCATGTTGTTCGACAATTGAATGAGCATTTAATTGCTTGTAGATGTGTAATTGATTTTTCTTTTTAAGGGTTGGTTGGGGTAAGAAATACCCCACTGTGCGAAGGCGCGAATTCCAATGAAAATGGTGAACAACAAACTGGGGTTACAAAACTTATAAACACTTTTATCAACAGCCATGAAATTTAATTAAACAAGTAAATGCAGAGTGGAATGCATATTACTTGTTGGTTCTACTTACTTAATTCTAGAAAGTTTTTATCCTACTTCTCTAAGTCTAGGTTAGGTCTAGGTTATGTCTTGGTTGCGTCTAGGTTACATCTAGGTTACGTCTAGGTTACGTCTAGGTTACGTCTAGCTTACGTCTAGCTTACGTCTAGCTTACGTCTAGCTTACGTCTAGCTTACGTCTAGCTTACGTCTAGCTTACGTCTAGCTTACGTCTAGGTTATGTCTAGGTTAGGTCTAGGTTAGGTCTAGGTTAGGTCTAGGTTAGGTCTAGGTTAGGTCTAGGTTAGGTCTAGGTTAGGTCTAGGTTAGGTCTAGGTTAGGTCTAGGTTAGGTCTAGGTTAGGTCTAGGTTAGGTCTAGGTTAGGTCTAGGTTAGGTCTAGGTTAGGTCTAGGTTAGGTCTAGGTTAGGTCTAGGTTAGGTCTAGGTTAGGTCTAGGTTAGGTCTAGGTTAGGTCTAGGTTAGGTCTAGGTTAGGTCTAGGTTAGGTCTAGGTTAGGTCTAGGTTAGGTCTAGGTTAGGTCTAGGTTAGGTCTAGGTTAGGTCAGGTTAGGTTAGGTAGGGTCTAGGTTAGGTCTAGGTTAGGTCTAGGTTAGGTCTAGGTTAGGTCTAGGTTAGGTCTAGGTTAGGTCTAGGTTAGGTTAGGTCTAGGTTAGGTCTAGGTTAGGTCTAGGTTAGGTCTAGGTTAGGTCTAGGTTAGGTCTAGGTTAGGTCTAGGTTGGGTCTAGGTTAGGTCAGGGTCTAGGTTAGGTCTAGGTTAGGTCTAGGTTAGGTCATAGGTCTAGGTTAGGTCTTAGGTAATGGTAGTTAGGTCTAGGTTAGTTAGGTTAGGTCAGGTTAGGTTAGGTTAGGTCTAGGTGGTCAGTTAGGTCTAGTTAGGTCTAGGTTAGGGTCTAGGTTAGGTCTAGGTTAGGTCTACGTTAGGTCTAGGTTAGGTCTAGGTTAGGTCTAGGTTAGGTCTAGGTTAGGTCTAGGTTAGGTCTAGGTTAGGTCTAGGTTAGGTCTTTAGGTCTAGGTTAGGTCTAGGTTAGGTCTAGGTTGTTAGTCTAGGTTAGGTCTAGGTTAGGTCTAGGTTAGGTCTAGGTTAGGTCTGGTTAGGTTAGGTCTAGGTTAGGTCTAGGAGGTGCTAGGTTAGGTCTAGGTTAGGTGTTGTTAGTTAGGTCTAGGTTAGGTTAGGGTTAGGTTAGGTCTAGGTTAGGTCTAGGTTGTTAGGTTAGGTCTAGGTGGTTAGGTTAGGTCTAGGTTAGGTCTAGGTTAGGTCTAGGTTAGGTCTAGGTTAGGTCTAGGTTGGTCTGGGTTAGGTCTAGGTTAGGTCTAGGTTAGGTCTAGGTTAGGTCTAGGTTAGGTCTAGGTTAGGTCTAGGTTAGGTCTAGGTTAGGTCTAGGTTGGTCTAGGTTAGGTAGGTCTAGGTTAGGTCTAGGTTGGTCTAGGTTAGGTTAGGTCAGGTTAGGTCTGTTAGGTCTAGGTTGGGTCTAGGTTAGGTCTAGGTTAGGTCTAGGTAGGGTTAGGTCTAGGTTAGGTCTAGGTTGGGTCTAGGTTAGGTCTAGGTTAGGTCTAGGTTAGGTCTAGGTTAGGTCTAGGTTAGGTCTGGTCTAGGTTAGGTCTAGGTTGGGTCAGGGTTAGGTTAGGTCTAGGTTAGGTCTAGGTGGTCTAGGTTGGGTCTAGGTTAGGTCTAGGTTGGTTGGTGGCTGGTTAGGTCTAGGTTAGGTCTAGGTTAGGTCTAGGTTGGTCTAGGTTGGTCTAGTTAGGTCTAGGTAGGTTAGTTAGGTCTAGGTTAGGTCTAGGTTAGGTCTAGGTTAGGTCTAGGTTAGGTCTAGGTTGCTAGGTAGTCTAGGTTAGGTCTAGGTTAGGTCTAGGTTAGGTCTAGGTTAGGTCTAGGTTAGGTTAGGTCTAGGTTAGGTCTAGGTTAGGTCTAGGTAGGTTAGGTCTAGGTTAGGTCTAGGTTAGGTCTAGGTTAGGTCTAGGTTAGGTCTAGGTTAGGTCTAGGTTAGGTCTAGGTTAGGTCTAGGTTAGGTCTAGGTTAGGTGTGGTTAGGTTAGGTCTAGGTTAGGTCTAGGTTAGGCTAGTCTAGGTTAGGTCTAGGTTAGGTCTAGGTTAGGTCTAGGTTAGGTCTAGGTTAGGTCTAGGTAGTCTAGGTTAGGTCTAGGTTAGGTTTACCAAACACAAAGAAAGAAAAGGATATTAAAAAATATCCATTTGATGATTTTCGTATCCATTTGGACTGGATATGGATTTAATATCCTTTAAATCATCCAACGGAGCTGAAAATCGTCCAACGGATGATAATTTTTTCATATTTTTTGCACGTTTTTCAGCTCCCTTGCATGATTAAAAGGATATTAAAGAAGATTAAAAAGACATTAAAGGCATATCCAGCCCAAATGGATCTTTTTTTTCTGTGTCGGTTAGGTCTAGGTTACTTCTAGGTTATCTCTAGCCTAAGGATTTATCTATCCCCTTGAGCTTTAAGGAGTTTGCAATTTGAGTCAATTTTAAATTAACTCTTCAATCTTTATCATTTTCGAGCTTATTTTTTAGTTGCTCATTTTGTTGCTCATTTGCATCTGCCTTTCTTTTAAACAAAGCATTTAGCTCAATTGCTCCTACCTAAGCCTAGCCAGCTTACAAATGCGAACAGCAGAGGTATTTCTCATTACACTTAGCGCCTAGGGCTAAGTCTCCCTGCTGCTGCCATTTATGTTACCTTCCATTACATTAAAAGTCAATTTTATCAACTGTTGAGGGGTTTTGGCTGTCGGAAGCTCCCGCAATCAGAAGACTCAAATCTAATATCAAGCACTCTCAGACAGAAAAAACAATCTTAATATGCGCCTGCCCTTGCTCCACAGCCATCCGAATCGTCGAGCCTCGGTGCGTGTCAGCATCTCTCAACCGCAATTGGGTTACCCCACAAATGGAAATGGTGGTGGTGGTGGAGGAGGAGTAGTGGGTGGTACATCATCTGTGACAACAAGCTGCACCACTCCTGGCGGCATCAGCAGCAGCACCAGCTCCAACATTGTCAGCATAGCCACCATTCAGGGCCACAGCGTTGGCAATCATCAGCTGGAGCAGGTGAGAACGACGCCAACGGCTTTACCAGCAGCAACAGCAGCAGCGACAGCTCGAAGTGAAGCCCAAACTGAGGAAAGGCGCCACAAATTGCGTCCCTTTAAGTTTGCTTTAAACCGTGTTGCCACGCCCACCCTCAATTTGCGGTGAGTACGAGAACACTCAGGGGCACTCTTTCCCCAAGTTTTTCACACACTTTGGCGTTTTATTCTTTTTGCAGTTTCCTTAACAATCGGAACAAGCGCAACAGCCTCTCGGCAAATGCCGTGGCCACCGAGCAAAAGGCCACCAAAGTCTTGGGGTTAGTCTTCTTTACCTTTGTGCTCTGCTGGTCTCCGTTCTTCATACTGAACATCATCTTCGCCGCCTGCCCCGAGTGTCAAGTCCCAGAGCATGTGGTCAACACATGTCTCTGGTTGGGTTATGTTTCGTCAACAATCAATCCGATTATTTACACCATATTCAATCGAACATTTCGGGCTGCCTTCATACGTCTTCTCAAATGCAATTGCGAGCGGTAAGTGTTTGTGATTGAGTGGGTTTTGAGAGTGGGGGAGGGTAATTTATAGTAGTTGTTGGTGGTGTGGCTGGCAATTGATGTGCAACGTGACGTATGATTGATTTTTAGGGATTTGTATTTGCCAATGAAATCAATGCGCTCCGCGTGTGTGTGGAAGGGAAAAGGAGCAGATGAATGACTTGCGATTAATGTGGAAATTGTATTAAACATTGAATAAAAGAAGAATCCAATTGGCAAATAAAATAACTCTTAATGAACATTTTCAATAAATAAAAACATGAATATCATTTGAGAACAATTCATCGAAGAACTAAGTACAATGTGAAAACGAGCAATATTATTTGCTTGAAAAGAAGAATGAATATATGGGTGGATGAAGGGCATGCCTGGCGGGGCATGAAATAACACCAGGTGATATAACGCCCCCGGGCGCTATTTTACTCCTAAAAGTGAAATTATGCCCGCTGGCGTTTTTTCACTCGCCAAAAGTGAAATAACGCCACTAATGAGTGAGAAATAACGCCCGCGGGCTTTGTTTCACTTTCAGGAGTGAAATAACTCCCGCGGGTGTTATTTCACTCTTTTTTTTCTTAAATTGGTATTGTGTTGAATCGAAAATCGCGCGATTTTAAAAAAACCGAGAGCGTAAATTAAAGTTTAGCCCGACTTCGATATACCACTTACTCAGGGAAATTAATTTGTATAGCCTTTCCTTATGTTAGTTAACAGAGCATTAACATTAATAGAAACATTAAATAGAAACACCAACAAGTATGCAACATTTTCTCTGCCCACAAACAGTAGCCCGTTGCCCCGGGCAATGGGCAAACTGCCCCAGGCAAAGGGAAAACTGCCCCGGGCAAAGGGCAAAATGCCGAGGGCAACTACCTCGAAGAGCAATAGGAATTGGAAGTTGATTTGTAATACTTAAGAATGTATAGAGCTTGCTAGTCAATCATTAGATCACTTTCTTAAGTATTTACCCTAGGTCATCCATGGTTTTTTTTTATCGCGGTTCAGAATTTTCATAGCCATGGCTGTGTAATTAAGTGTAGTCTTTTGTGGCCTTCAAAAGCAATTTCTTGAGTATTTAGCGGTCTTATTAACATGGAGATCCATTAACTGTGAATTGCTCTTATGCATTGCTCCTGGCTTGATATTTCAACTGATCGGGAGTAATGTTGGTCTTGCACTATTACTATATTGTATCCTCTTTGGTATCTTTTCGCGATTTTTTGATTTACCAGTCTCTGTAAAATGGCTTGACCCATTTTCTATGCTGTATTTATGTTCTTCATCATTATTCATCCATGGTATTAATCGCGGCTTTCGGACCTTATTCTGCATAGGAGTTGGTGCATGCACCTTACCAGCCCTTCACCGCCAGCCCTGAAGAGTTCAGCGGGCAGCTCATCAGCGCCAGCAAATTTGTTAATTTTAGCCTTTTTATGGCTAACCAGACTTTGTTATGGTCCGGCGGGTCTATCTCCATGTTATTGATTGGTGGTGTCGCTTCTTCCCCAGAGGCGGCATTGTGGTCGTCATCACCTCCCAGCAGGTTGGAGAATTAGTTCCTCCATTTGTCTAGTGCCGCTTGCAGATCTATGACCAGGTTTCCGTGCTCCACCTTGCAGAGTGTGTCTCTGGGTTTAAAACCTTCAGTTAGTTGCCTAATCTTTTGGTAGAATTTTCGAGTCTCACTTCTTCCGAACAGCACTTCGACTTCCCCCTCAGGCGCCTTTCCTGCTCATTTTTATACCCTGTTCCCATTAAAAATGGAAGTTAAAAATGGGAAAAGGGGGATCTTGAAGTTGTGCAAAAGTATCTAACAAGTAGAAGGAAGCATTTGCGACCCTATAAAGTACAAATATTCTTGATCAGCATTAACAGCCGAGTCGATTTAGCCATGTCCGTCTGTTTCTCCGTATGAACGCGTCGATCTCAGAGACTATAAGAGATAGAGCCACAAATTTTTGCAAGTAGGCAGGTGTATACCAGATTCAAATCGAGTTTGTTTCAGATTTGGAAAACTCCTCCCCCTCCCCCTTTAAGCGCAAAAAACTGTCAGAGCCACAATTTTTAAGTTAGACCCTCGAGACTATCTTAAAGGTGTGTATAACATTATTGCCACAAAAAAATCGAAGCCACAATATTTTTTGCAACTTCTCTAACGGTGATTCGACGATAACCACTTTCTCCACTTCATTAAATTTTTCGTCTGTTGTTGAAGTTCTCAGGCGTCCGGCACAGTTTGTTTCAGTTTTGGAAAATTCCTCCCCCTCCCCCCCTTTAAGCGCAAAAAACTGTCAGAGCCACAATTTTTAAGTTACACCCTCGAGACTATGTAAGGCTCAATATCTATCTATTCTGAAAAGATCGATAAGATCGGACAAAAAACACCGAAGTAATAAACGAATCAGTTTTGCTTGTTGGAGAGAGGGGGGTCTTGCATTGTCAGTAATCGCACGCGGCCGCATGCGCGCATTCGTTTGTGTGTATGTCGGAGTGTGTGTGAGTGTGTGTGTATTTAAAGGGAAACACACGAAATCAAGGGAACAGGGTATTTTGTAGTCGGGGTACTCGACTACAGCTCCCTTACTTGTTCTTTCTTCTGAAATGGCGCTTCTCCTCACTCCTTTTCTCCCGGTATCGTTCAATAACAGCCCGCATTGCTCCCGACTGCAGAGTTTTCCTGTATACGGCACTCATCATCGTACCATAACTGTTTCCGGGTGTTCTCGGCAAATCCGAGAGGCGCTTCCATCAAACAAAGAAAGCTATATGCAACAGTCATCCGATCCGGACGGTTCCGACACATGTGCAGCGTATTGATACCGAAAGACTTCGTGCCAAATTTGGCGAAGATAGCTTTAAAACTGACGGAGGAGATAGCTTAGAAACTGTCATACGGACAGACGGACGGACAGGGCTAAATTAACTCAGCTCGTCGTGCTGATCAAGAATAAATATACTTTATGTGGTCGGAGATGCTTCCTTTAATGCGTTACAAACATCAGGACAATTTTATTCTGCAAGGGTATACAAAATCGATACAAGATTTTTTCGGGTTTAGTTTTTCGGAGAAGATTCGAACTGTCTGTGTAGATGGTAATCTAGTTCTCCGTGATGGTATATTTTGCTTTCAATACTCTTCTTAAGTTGTCTTTCCGTTTCTGAGCGTTCAGTAATCACCTCCCTCCCTCAACGGATATTCCAACTTCCAGTAAGATACTGCTGTGGCCTGAAGTAGATGTTTTAAGAGGTTTTAGTGAAGGTTTCGTGGATAGATCACTGGGAGTCTGTAAGAACCAGCAAGCGTTTCTTTGAACCTTATGGAGGATGATTAGCTGGGATTTGGTATTGGCCGCCTTCCACCGCTGTGTATTTCATTATCACCTGGGAGAACCAATAAGATTTCGTATTTGCTCGTGCCGGGTTAGTTAAGCACGGGCACGTACAAAATTGAAAAATAAAAAAATGTTTCTTTTTTCCATTCTTCTTCGGTCTCTACACTTTGATGAAAAATTTTCTTTGAAAAAATAGAAAAAGTAGCACCAGAATTTAATAACATGGTTGTAACTCAAATAAACTATCTTTTCCACTGTTCTCCTCACAGTTCCGGTCGACCGTTACGCTATCGCTCTGTCACCGAAGGACGCAGCGCATTGAGCCTGTGCGCTCCATCGGCCCTGCCGCTGGCCATTTCATTTCAGGGTGCTCCACTCATGACGCCATCCACGACGAATGCAACGCCATTGAGTGAGTTTCGCGGCGGTTATACAATCACCGATGACGAATGTTGAATGCCACCCAGGCCACGCCTTCCCTGTCCCTTCTCCTCCTTCCAAAAAAATAAACGAATTTATTATGCAGCGAGTAATAAAAACAAGACCCAAATTGATGGCATACAACTTTTTGTGCAAAATGTAAACTAATCAAATGTCAACTACAGGGTGACTCAAAAAGCCAGCCAAAAAAAAACTAAGAAATTGTATAAACACAATCAAAATGAAGGCTTTTATTGCAACTGTTACTACCAAAATCAAAACTAAACTCATCATATCATTAACTTCATCTAAGCCCGAGAGATAACACAGGGGAAGACGTGATTGTACCTGCTTCACCTGCATGCACACATTTTGTAGCTTTAAACATCAACCAAGTATATTAAATTTACTAAGCATTTTCACATCTAAACTTAAACAAAATGTTAAGCTAGAATACGTGTTTATAGAAATATTTGTAAGTCAAAATGGAAGGAAAACTAAAGTCATTCTCATATATCCGTATACTTGTGTAGCAGCTGTGTTTGGTAGTCATTTGAATTAGTTACATAGAAGATACACACTAAAAAACATAGTACATACCTAGAGTATGCTAAGAGCTATACATTGTATATTTTCTCTACGCCTATTCCCATGTCAAAGGCAGCTTTGCTGTTCCTTCTGTTTGGTGTTTAGTCCTAAGTAAAAAACTATGTAAATTATAATAAAACAAATTCTTGCAACTCTACAATAAACAAAAAAAAACTAAACAAGAGTGACTTCATGTTGTTCTACTAATACGTAATAGAAATATGCGATGTGAATTTTCTGAAAATGGAAATGCTGTGAAATGATAAGTGGCAAACACTGTTTGCTACACCATAGCATATATTTTATCCATAATTCTTAAGAGAGCAATATGATTTTGATAATAAGTTTGGTCGTTTGCCGATCAACTTAGACAGTTATTTACGCTAGCTGTGGGGTGAGTAGCCATGAAAAAGTTTCTCAAACTGCTGAAGGGAATGACCCTTGTACACAAATTAGAAACACTTAAGCCAAGAGACTTGGCCCTTTTTGCTTTTAAGTCAAATAACACAAGTTTACATAAAAAAAACCCAAACCAAATTTGTTTCTACCTCAGAGAAAGAAGTATATGTGCACTTTTTAATTTGCTTATATTTACTATGGAGGTAACGGTAAATTTTTTTGTAGGTATGCCAATTTGTACTGTTATCTCTTGTGAAGGTCTAGCACTCCAGTATTCCTTTTGCGCTTCATTCTATGTACCGTTTTAAAAAATATGTGTAGCAACTCGTGGTTTTCAAAAGAAGTAAGTATATGTGCAAGCTGCGATTATTGTGTTCTCGCGTGTCGGCAAGCTCAGAAGTGTGATCCAAAAAATTTCTTTATTCAGCAGAAAGTAAGTTTAATTGTTTTTAACCGTTTGGAGATAAAAATGTGTGTTGTAATTTTAATTTTACGGTAGAATGCCACGTGGAACGCATTTGTCGGAGGAAGATCGCGGTCTGATCAAAGGGCTGGCCGAATCTGGCAAGAATGTTTCTTATATTGCCGCCAGACTAAATCGGCATAGAAACACTATTGCAAACTTCCTTAAAAATCCGGAAATGTATGGGAAAATAAAGCGGAGCGGCATACCCACGGAAATCGATGCACGGTGCAAGAGGCAAATTCGGCGTCTAGCCGTTGAAAACAACAAGTCTTGCATGGAGATCAAAGGTCAACTGAAGCTTGACATATCCAAAAGGCGTATTAATCAAATTTTGAAGGAAAACGAAACCATTACATATGCCTCCCGCGACGCTGTACCGAGGCTATTGAAGCGCCACATAACCGCCCGACTATTATTTGCTGAAAAATACAAGATTTGGTCAGAGGAGTTCACTAAAGTTATATTTTCGGACGAAAAAAAATTTAACCTAGACGGCCCTGACTCCTGCCAAAAGTATTGGCGCGACAAAAGGCAACCACGGCAGCACTGCTATAAGCGGTGGAGGATCATTAATGGTTTGGGCTGGATTTGGGCATGCTGGAAAGTCTCCCCTCTGTTTTATACCAACCAGAACCAATGCGGAAATGTATGTAGAGTTGTTGGAAACAGTGCTGATTGAATTTGCTGGAAACCTTTATGGGGATGAGTGGATCTTCCAGCAAGACAACGCGCCAATACATACGGCACGTAAAACAAAAGATTTTTTGGATGGTTGGAAGATACCCTTATTGCAGTGGCCAGCGATCAGCCCGGACCTAAACCCAATAGAAGATCTTTGGGGAATATAATCCAACAAAGTTTACAAGAATGGACGCCAGTTTGACACCGTAAATGACCTGAAAAAAGCATTGCTCCAGGAATGGGATCAAATTAACCCTACAATACTCCAAAATTTGGCAACCTCAATGCCAAACCGGATTAATCAAATTTTCACTAAAAAAGGAAAGCATATTAACTATTAAAAAACTAAACAAAAAAAATCTAAAAAAATTATTTCATTAGTATTTTTAATTTTCACTTACTATGCACATATACTTATTTCATATGAATTTAAACTTTTTCTCTAAATATTTTTCTATCCTTTAAGCTTATGAAAATAATATTGTTATTTTTTTGTCAATATGTATATATACTACACAAATAAAAAAAAATCCAAAACATTCTCTTTGTTCTTAGCATTTTTGTTTTAAATAATATCAATGCACATATACTTCTTTCTCTGAGGTATGTAAGCTGAAGTGAATAACGTTCACGAAAAACCAAAACCAAAGTTTGGTTCTGGTTCTTAAGATATATTTATTTTGATTTAAATTATTTCACTTTTCCCCAAAGTTCAACAAAATTTTCAAATTTATCTGCCAATTGAAAAAAATTGCCAATTTAACTGGTTAATGGACCATTGTATTCTTAATTTTTCTACACTTACCCTTTTTTGAGATCATCCCGCTTTTAGAAGTTATGGACGATGGCATGTTGGAGTAAAGAGATATACAAATAGACAAAGCTCTGACAGCATTATTAATGACCAGCTGGAGATTTACAAAGATGCTTTTTAGCCAGAAAAATACATATTGAAGTGGTGGAAGATGCACGGAAAAAATTAGCAAGGCAAATATTATGTTATCCTGCATTTAGCGCTTCTTGTAAAAGGTGCTTCAGTTTGGCTATTCGTGTTTTGTAACAACAACAAACCAATCTTAAGGCTGAAAACTAGGATGCTATTCTATTTTTACATTCGGAACGCAAAGAACAAAACCAAATGTGACATTTTTTGAAATAATAATACACACACCCTTAATAAGGAACATTCCAAAAATTTTTGAGCTGATTTGTATTTGTATTTATTAACCTTCTTCCTAACGCTGAAGTAATCGGAGTTACTTAAATTACTAGCATTAGTCACAATAGCACAGTACAATTAACATTTTGACACAAGAATTCTTATTACAAATTATTTGATTGAAAATAGTATTAAACAATAATTAGACTTTTGATATTTATTATTAGATTAAGATTTTAGGATGTTGTTATGTTTCGTTTAAATAGCGGAACACTCCTAATTGTTTTAATATTATTGGGCATCATATTCCAAAGTCGAACAGAAGTGATTATCACTACAAGATAGCCTATTTCGGACTACTATAAGATTGTTTGTTCTTCTGGAGCCTGCAAAGCTTAACAATTCGTAGAGATAGACTGGTTCCCTGGTTGTAATTATTTTGTGAATTGGTATTAATGTTCGCAAATCTATCCAAGAATTTAGGTCTATGTCAAAAATTTGTGCTGCGTACGTATGTCGAAATATGGTCAGTAGGCTTCTTATTAAAAACAAATTTATAATTTATTTTTATCAATGTAACCTATCCCTGCAAATGGAAATGAACTTGAAATGATTTCAGCTCCACACGCAAAAAAATCAATCAATATCAATTTGATACACGTTGTCTCCAATTAAAACTAAAACTAGTTTTGTTTTTTTGGTATCAATATCATCCTAGAGAGTAACAAATTGATATTTTGATTATTAATTTGATCCTTAGAATATTGATTTGATACGCAATAGTATCAATTTGAAACAGACTCATTTTTATGATAGTTTGAAAATTCGAAAATACATTCAAGCATCTTTTAACGGCCGAATCACGCAGCTGGCAGCTCAGTAGGCGCTTGACAAGTGACATTAATAGGCTAATTCCACTGACATTTTGAATTTTGTCGATTTCATACAAATGTACATTTATGAACATTTTGATGTTTGGTGATTCCACATGAAATGTACATTCTCAATCGACAACATGCCAACATAAGCTGGCGTTTGTTTTGTTTTCTAATTTGTAAAACAAATAATTACAAATAAATAAATGTAAATAGGAGACCATGTCAAATATATGTACCGATAATTTTGTACTTGAATTAAGTACAAACGGTGTTGACAGTACGGTAAGTACGAAAATGCTTGATCCAAGTACAAAACTCTTGGATCAAGTACAATTTTTTTAATCACAAAATACTTCATTTAAGACTGTTTCGGGATATATTAAGAATATTATCATTACCAGAGGTACACATAGTATATTAAGTTTATGCAAAAGTATGTAACAGGCAGAAGGATACATCTCCGACCCTATAAAGTATATATTTTCTTGATCAGCATTAACACTCTAGTCGATTTAGCCATGTCTAAGAGATAGAGGTTTGACATGTATGGGACATATTCTTCTTATACTTGCAGGCAGATCAAGTTTATTTTCCATTTTTGCCCTCCCCCGCAAATTGAAAAAAACGTCATATCTCCCACAGTTTTAGATGGAGGTTCGTTCCTGCTGGACATATTTAGTAATCAGGATTATTTATCGATCCGCCAAAGGAATGGTAAAGATCGGATGAACGGTTGTCGAGTTATAAGGAAAACAAACAATTAAGGGCAGCACCGGTCGCAACGGTGATGGGCAGCACTTCACAGGTGCAGAGTATGTTATAGTCGGGCTTGACCGACTTTCTTTCTTGTTTATAATACTTTTAGGTTGTATGGCCTTAAGTCAAGCCCGATTTACTTTCAAAATAAGTACAAAATGTTCTTTCTCAAATTCCAGTAATTTTTAATGTCAGCCCAAAAATATTACAGAAAGAAAAATAAGGGAAAGCTAAGCTCGGCTCGGCCGAAGTTTTGTATACCCTTGCAGTTTGTTGTTCTTAAAAGACTACTTTTCGGACCCTACTTTTCTATGGGAGCTATACTATGTAGATGTCCGATTTCGACCAATCTTAGTGCAATCATGGAAAAGCATAACAAACTGTTAATTACTAAATTTGGAGGCGATCCCATTTAAAACAAAAAAGTTTTTCGTTTGTTGCTTGGCGACCTTTCTAATTGTTAGAATATTGGTGATAGCCGGCTCGAGGTCGTGATTAAAACTCAATTAAATTTAGTTTTTATCCAATATATTTCGGACGCACATCGGCATCCGTCTTCAGGGGCAAATTTATGACACATCTGTACCGCATGAACTCCACGTCAGGCGACCTCGAGCTGGCTATCACCAATATTCTAAAAAAGTTTTTCTCACTAGAACTTTTTTTCGACCGATCCTTCTTACTGATTGCTACAATTATCCGATTTTGACAAAACTTTGTAGAATTGTGTTAAAAAAAATACATCAGCTATAAGATTCTAAAAAAACCTCACTTCAGTGAGAGGTTCCACCAGTATATCTAAGAAATGGAGAAAAGGTACCAGGGAAGTTGGGACAGTAACATGATAGCAGATTACTATAGGTGCTTAAAAAGAGACGATTACATTAAATTTGACAAACAAAGATAAAAAATGTACAGGTTCTTAGAAACCGAAGAGCCTTGTGAGGTTTTTTTTTTAGAATTTTGTTGCTGGTGTATTACAAATGACCAGCCTACTTTACAGTTTTTAGGAAACGAAAACAAATTGGAGTCTCTACCACCCATTGCATACTTTGTGGCACCAGCAATAAATAGGATGTTTTTGGGATATTTACACAAGTGCTAAAAGAGGCATATCTCCATCAAAAAACACCGCAGAATTGTTTAGGATGGTTCATTTTAAAGCTAAGGAGTGGTACTTTCCGATGGTATCAAAGAGAGACCAAACAATGGAATGGATTCCCCGAAAAACGCTCCTAAAAAGGGTCAAAATAATGGACGTAATGGACAATTTCTGAAAACGCTGTCTTGCTTAGTGCACGAAAAAAATCTACAATCAAAACCAACCCTTCAATATAATGGAAAAAGTCGAACTTTGTTGCCTTGTGTAATGAATATGTACCCGGGCCTTTGAATATACCCCGTAGTTAACATTTGTAACTTTGAAAATGCAACTTGAAATAAATTTGAAGAAACCTTGTTTGTGAATAAAAATTCCTTGAAGTAATGTGAAGGAGGGAAGGTAAAAGTTGGTAAGATTTGGGAGTTTTCTAAATAGCCCTGCGCGCACGGAAACTCATGGTAGGGAGGATTGAGACGCGCTACTGTAATACCATTACTACTGTCTTCGCTCATTGTTCCTTGATGTTCTTTTGTTTATGCTTCGTGCAAGTCTTTATAATATGGCAAGGGACATTTTTAATATGTACTTGAGGTTGAAGGATGAAGTGGTCAAGAACCCCCCACAGGCTGATTTACTAGTCGTGTCCCACCGACCTCCTTTCCTGTCAACAAAAACTCAAGCTAGGCCTAGTACGATTTTACATGATATGTGTGTTGTGGAGTAAAAGTACTGAGCATCTGTTCGTGTTCCGCCAGCTCGTAAGCAATTCACTCGATTGCAACCACTTTCCCGAAGTATGGGTACATTACAGGAGATCCGAAAAAATTTTTTGTCTTGCAGCCCTGATCATAGCAATGGTTTCCTTCTTTCAAAATTGAAATTTTAATTAACGGGTGACAACTAAAAATCTGCACAAACTTTTTAATGCCGCCAAAACCACAATTCTCAACGGATCTTTATAAAAATTTAACAGTTTATTTATGACTATATATTCAAATGAATTGCATCAATGGATTTGGTCGAAAGGACCGTTATCAGCCACTCAACGTAGCTTCCGGAAAATGTCTCCGCAGGCGGCCTGTACGATCATGGGGTAGTATTTCCGGATACATAAGCGAATCCTGTTGGTTAGTTCTTTGATATTTTTGGCCTTCCCATGGTTTTTGTAAACTGCAGCACTCAGACTTCTAAAAATAGCGGAAAGTTTGTTGGGTTCCGTTCCTTTGGTACAAAAGAGATACCGGCAAAAAGGCGATATTAGTTGCACATTCACCGACATTGAGATTTGACAGTTTGTAATTGGTCAGGTGTGTAACTTGGTGCTCTTTGCTTACGTCTGGCAACAATATTATTCTTTTTCAGCACTTTACTGATGTGTTGTTGGCTGCAATTAAATTTTCTGGCTGCATCTCGTTGATTTTCCCCTTTTGGGTAAAATGGTTTACTGTAAACCAGGCCCGTCAACAGGGGGTGGGAATTGGGTGTTTCACCCCGGGCACGGACTTCTGAGAGGGCCCCGGAGCCCGGATTTTTGGCGAAAACTTAAACAAACTATGTACAGCATGAGAAAATCCCCCCGGGCACGGAATCCTCTGACGACGGGCCTGCTGTAAACACTTTACCTTTGTCAGAGTGCATTTCGTAGTATTTTGCAACGCGATCACGAAGACGTTCTTGCTCGAACGGCATGATGGCGACTACTTGTCAATATTTTTGTCAGGAGTGCATGAAAACGTGTTGACAGGAGAACAAAGAGAAAGTAATGTCATCCCGAAAGCTTTTTTTTTAGTTGTTACCCGCTAGTTCCACCTAAATGTACCAAATCTCTCAGGATATCTTGGAGTCGGGGCACTCGACTACAGCGCCCTTACTTGTTCTATTTAACTACTTGCAACTTTGTCAATAACTTGAAAGTCTTACGAAACTAAGTGTCCGCTTTGTCGCAGTTAGAACTGAAACTGCACCGTATAATGTTTAGGTTCACGTCGGCTCCAAAAATATCGGTTTTCGGATACCGCTCTATAAAAATAATATCGATTTCGGTCCAGCATCTGGTTCTGCAACTGGATGTATTCCCTGGATATAACACATTTTTAAGTTGTTGCCAATGTAAATTCTCATTTCACTTCATCATAAAATTTCGAGTGTACCTCTCAAATGTGCCTAACATATTAGGATACTTGGTCGGAGTGGCTCAGCGGTTAGTGTGCGCGACTGCTGAGCATGAGGTCGTGGGTTCGATCCCGCCTCGGAACATCTAATGAAAAAGTTTTTTTCTTTGAATAAAACTTTACACCCGGCCACACCTCTTGCTGTTGGCGCCAGCATTGCAGTAATTAGCCATGAAAAGCCTCTCAAAAACTGCCGTTCGGATTCGGCGTTAAACTGTAGGTCCCTTTCTCTTGTGCTAAAAATAGAAGCGCACAAGCCAAGAGATTGAGAGAGGCTCGGCTTTGGCCCCTCGGGGCTGTTGTCATTCTTAGGTATAAGCACCAAAACTTTCTAATTCTCACTTTATAGGAAAAATCATGTCTAATTACCGTAGCTCGATGCGTCATTCTTGATTTACGTTTTATAATGCTGAAAACCAAAGATAAGATAATTAGCGGATTCATTCCTCAGAGTTCAATTGCAAATTAGAAAGAAAATTTATGCTGAATAGGTTTTGCTTCTTTTTTGAACCCAAATAGTGCCGTCAGACCCCCCTTCCCGCACTCTTTCTGCCTAATGAAGCGTCAAAGTGTTGAATGGCAGTGTACAAATTGTTCAAGTGTGTGTTATTTCTGCTCTGTGTGTTTGTGCACGTGTGAGGACCCACAGTATCGGGGCAATCGTTGTTTTTTATAAATATTTGCTTGAGTAAACAATTGAGCGATCAGCATTTGTTTGATGTCAACATTTTTGAATTGGGTCCCCCATCTTGTGTGCTATAAAAAATGCAAATAAATCCAATTAAGCATAGACTAATTTGGGGTTTTTTTTAAGGCTGGTGCTTTAACTGCAAAAACAAAGAAATGCCAGAGGTGCAATCAATTTCACGCTTTTCTCTTTTTCCATTTGTCCCTCACCTTCTTCCCTGCCTGGGCTTCTCTACCCATAAGCAACAGCATTCAGCAGTCAGCAATCTGGAGGGTGCAACTTAATTGTAATCCTAACTTTGTTGCTGTCGTCCTTGCACATTTTTGCGGCTTTCGCTTTGGCATCGTCTTATCGTTGGCGAAATCCTCAAGAAATGCCACACAATTTGTTCATTGCTTACAACTTAAAACAGTTGCCATTTCAATTTCAGCATCTGCTTTTCTTTTGTTTCTGCTTCAGTGCACTTTTGACTTTAAATTCACGACAATAATGCAATTCCCATCGCATTTATGGCCAGCACACGCACGGCGACTCGCATGCCAACAGCCACGTATTATTATGGGATTTCTTTTCTATTTTTTTGTGAATCATTGAATAACCACTGCCACTGTCTGTCCGTGCATATGTGCAAGTGGGTGTGCTAAAGCTCTTAAGTCCACCTAACACTCACAGATCTCTGATTAGATATGCCTCAGGACTGACTCAGTGTGGCAAATGCAACCAAAGCCATTGTCAGTTCCAAACTGTAAGCCTGGGTACATCCAAACAACTAAAGTAAAGAGAAGACAGAATGGCAAACAGGTTTAAAGTTTTAGTTTATTATTATGCATTAAGTGAATTAACGATTGGCCAAATATAACGACATTAGTTTTGTTGTTGGGCTGAATATCAATGTTAAGGCATATTCGGACAACCGCTTGAAATATAACAATTAAAGTCTTAGCCAAATGATAAGACAAATCCAACAGGACAAGGTTAGGTTAGGTTAGGTTGCGATGGCTGAGAGCTACAAGTCGCCCTCCCACTTAGGCCTCTTTGGGCCCATTGCGATGCCATATGTATGTGTTCCCTGTTAACCCTTTTTTTGTTAATGAGGTGGATCCTCGTTACTGAAACATTGTGTGGACAGAATGAATTTTAGTAGAGTTGGGATCTCTAGCTCGGATGTCTCCGAGATGTTGAGTAGGAGTGGTTGATCTAGTGTCCTAAGTCTCCTTCTGCTCAGGGCGGGGCAATGGCAGAGGAGGTGCTGTACTATTTCCTCCTCTTCTTCGTACCTGCAGCTTCTGCAGTAATCATGGTGAGTGATGCCTAGGCGTGCAACGTGTCTGCCGATAAGGCAGTGACCCGTTAAGGATTCGACCAAAAGCGATATGTGATCATTTCTGTGGCGTAAAAGCGTGGTGGTACGCTTAAGGTTTAGTGTTGGCCATGGGGGGGGGAGGTTCCCCCCCCCCCCGCCCCCCCGTTTTCTTTTTTTCCTGCCCTTCCCTTTCCCCCCCACCCCCAAAATCTGTGGATTTTACCGATATCGAATCCAAAAATATCCTATTCTACTTGTCAAATTTAATATAATCGTCTCTCTTTAAGCACCTACAGTAATCTGCTAACATGTTAATGTCCCACCTTCACTGGTAACTTTTCTCCATTTCTTTGATATCCTGGTGGAACCTCTCACTGAAGAGCCTTGTGAGGTTTTGTTTAGAATTTTGTTGCTGGTGCATTACGAATGACCAGCCTACTTTACTGTTTTAGAGTCTCTACTACCCATTTGGATTCTTACACAAGTGCTAAGAGAGGTATATCTCCATTCAAAAAAATCGCAGAACTGTTTGGAATAGTTAATATCAAAGCTAAAGAGTGGAACTTTCCGATGGTATCAAAGAGTCCAAACAATGGAATAGATTTCCCGAAAATGCTGCTAAAAAGGGTCAAAAGAGGCACTTTAAGCAACTTTAAACTCAAATTACTAAAAATCTCGACGTGATGGACAATTTCTGAAAACGCAGTCTTGCTTAGCACACGAAATCATTTAGAATCACTACCAACCCTTCAATATACTGGATCTTGTTGCCTAGTGTTATTGAACTATAATCAAACATCGACTTTGAGCCTGCTAACATTGAGCGCGTTCACCAGCACACACCAATCATCTAACATAAATCATCAATCAAAAAAAATGTGTTTGGCTGCTGGTGAACGGTTTTTGATAGAATTTGCAGCCAACAAAATTATCGTTTTTTTTTTATTGGCGGAAGTTTTGAATTTTTGAATGGAATTAAAAAAATATAAATAAAATTAAGTACAATCCATTAAATTGGCGAAATTTCGACCTCTTCGGTGGCGACTTGTCGGTCTCTGGCTGTCCCACATTGGCCATTGGTGCGCGAAGAGGAGAAAGCCTTGAAGATGCTTCCCTTTGTGGAGTTTTATGGGCCAGTCTTGAGGAACAACTGCAGCTCCTTGATTGCCTCGGCGTATAGCTCTCTCCTTACCGATTTGGATGAGATGCGGAGCAGTTTGCGGGAGGACCCAAGATTGTGCTGAATCGTCTATGCATTGCACTGGGAGCCTATATAGTGCACATGCTGCAGGAGGATTGGCCGTGTGCTATTGAGGAAGTGATCAATATGTCACTTCACAAGTCATACACACCTCGGTGAAGCGAGTCATCTCGAGGGCAGAGCTGGGCAAGCAGGTGCCGGTGGTGTTACAGACATGCGAGACGAATCTAAAGCTGCAAACGGGAAGCAGTGAATGGGACGCGGAGACCTACAGCAATGTGTTACGAGCTGTCAAATGTGTGGGCACCTGGACTAAGAACATTGGCTAATCCATTGAGGGCTGCATCAGCATTAGTGCCGTTTTCCTGGAGGTCGTCAAGAAGTGCTATTGGCCCTGTGTACGTTTGGAAGATGGTTGTATGTCCGCCATTTGATGTATGTTGTCGTAAGCCCGGCCCGGCACACAACGAACTCGATTATCCGATGGCCAGAGCTTTTTGGTATGTCGAAACGGTCACCTACTGATTAAGACTTTTGTTTTGCTAACATCCAAATTTCAAAAGCAGTTATTTTCCAAAATTACGTTGGCAATATGATCCTTGGGCCGCGTACCAGGGCAGCATATTTTTGAAGAGCCGCTTTCCCAGCTTTGCTCCTCCGCAACAAACACGCCCTCTGATAATTGATTTATTAAAAACAAAGAAGCTTCCATAATCATTTTGTTTTATTTTTCACAGAATTAATAGTTTGTTTATCCAGAGTCAGCAGTGTGCTATCGATAACAATCAAAAATCAAATTCATCTAACAAAGAAATACTTTGATGGATTCACATCTAACACAATCACAAAAATAAGCAATCATGATTGCACATAATGCCCGTTCACCAGCACAATCTAACAAAATTAGTCGATTTTTTGTTATCGATTTATGCTGGTGAACGCAACCATTCACTTTGACTAAAATCAAAGCAGGTCGTTAAACCCATACTCAGATAAAATAAATTTATATAATTCGTTGTTTTCCAGAAGCAAACATATCCGAGGGGGGCGGAGGGAATTCTGTTTTCAAAGGTGAGTACTGAGAACGTTCGAATTTTCCTTCAAGAATTTTACTAGATATTCCTTTTTCGCGTGAAGGAGGCCCAAAAGAATACGCTTCGACCGCAGAATTCAAAAGTGTAAAGCATTAATTTCAAAAGTGTATCACTTTAAAATCAAAAGTAAAATATGTTGAAATCAATAGTGAAAAATTTTAAAATCAAAGATGGAAAACTTTTAAATCAAAAGTGTAGACCTTTTTTTTTTAATTAGAAAAGCATATGGATCAAAAACAAATACGGACATTGGCAATTTTACCAATGAAAAATGTTACTCTGTAGCTGTGAAGTGCTGCCCTTCACCGTTGCAACCGGTGCTGCCCTGTAGTAGTTCCATTGCCATGTCGCACTGTACAGATTCATTCATATAAATAAAAACTACTTTACTTATTACTTAGCACGAACACAAACCAAAGCTTCTTTACTTATCACTTAGCACGGACATAAACCAAAGATACATTACTTATCACTTAGTATCTACATGAACCAAAGCTCCTACATTACAACTTTACACTCAAGGTCTAACCTTCGAATTCGCCTCTTTTAGCCTATAAATGTTTGTTTTCTTTATAACTCGACTATCGTTCATCCGATCTTTACCATTCCTTTGGCGGATCAATAAATGATTCTGATTACTAAATATGTCCAGAAGGAACGAACCTTCTATCTATAAAACTGTGGAAGATATGACGTTTTTACCACATTGCGAGGCTTGGAGGGGGCGTGGCAAAAAATTTTTCCGATAGACGTCAAACCTTTATTTCTTACCATATCTGAGATCTCTGCGTTCATACGGACAGAAAGACGGACATGGCTATATCGACTCGGCTGTTGATGCTGATCAACAATATATATACTTAATGGGGTCGGAGATTCTTCCTTCTGGCTGTTACATACTTTTGCACAAACTTAATATACTCTGTGAACCTCTGGTATAGAGCAGAGACCTGTAACAAACCTCTAATGTTCGATCTCGTCGCCTTTGTTCGACACACTCGAAATGATCTCAAGCACATTGAGTCAGAACGCTTTAGCTCTTTGCTTCGTACGAGTAATAATATGAACAAGCTTTTCATAACACGAGTCAAAATAAGCCTTTTGCCAGCAATGGCCGCAACATAATTTACTCGTACGTACTCTGCTGGTTGACGGCGAGCTTCGACAAGCCTCTTATGCAATTCTTGTTGTCTTTCGAAAACTTCAAACAACAACATGCCACAAGAAGGAAAGAGAAAGCGTATGCAAAATTCAAATGCAAAAAAAAGGCCAACATGCTATCTCTTTTGCTCTCACAAATTGTTGTTTTTTGTGTGCTTGTGACGATTGTGTACAAGCGTTGATCGAAACAGATCGCAGCGGATATTTGACTTCGGCCACAAGTACTCTCGGTGATTCGCGGCCGAAGCTAGGAGTAATCGCGAGTATTTGTATCGAACGAATTTTACTCATAACGTCTCGCATCAGAACTTCCATTTTGTAACAACTTGAGTATGAGTAAGGGCAGTATTCGAGTCTGACAAGCCTTGAGCGCTGAGCGATTGTACTCGTGCCGGCTCGCTGCTGTTCTCTCGTCTCTCTCAAGTGCAGCTGAATTGTTCAAAGTAGCTATATAAATAGCTATCACAGTTTTTTACATTGCTGTTAAATAATGATTACTAAACCGTAATTTTTTTAAAATGAAAAATATTCATTACACTACGATTATTTTCAGATTCTCTGGATTACTAAATGATTACGATTATAAATAATCAAAAAATAATCTGTACTGTGCAGAGTATAAAAATTTAACAGCAAAAAGTTTCTACTGATAAAATTGCATTAATATAAAAGAATTCAATTTTTTTTTTTAAAACTTGCATTTGCTGTCTTAGTGAAGAAAGATGCCATCAAAGTTTCAGTCAAGTCCTTAACTTGTCAGTGAGCTCACCTCTGTTTGCCGCTTAAATGACTCCTCGGGCACAAAGTAAATAGCTTGGCCATCGCGTGCCAACTTAAGGCTGTCCCAGCGCAAAGTTTGGAAGGAGAAGTGAAGAGGAAAACCGATTTGACTAATCTGCACACCGGACACACAAAGCGAAAGCGAGGCGGCTTGTCAGGCAACCCAAAAAGATACGAAGAAATCTTGAGTCCTTTTTCAAGGGTCGTGGGACGGATTACAAGCCCTAAAAACCCATTTGCGTTACATAGTTAATGCGCTAAGTTGAGTTGTAATCAAAGACTTGAGGCTAGCATTCCCCCACATCTATCATTTTTTTGTTCTATGCAAATGGATTTTTTTTTTTGGCCAAATCCTTTTATCAATTACATACCTGACTAGCAGGGATTTGCTTCCGTTGTAGGTAGGAGGATTGACTTAATGGCACGTCCGCTGACAGCAAACACAAACAATGAGTGCAAAAACAACACAAGAAGCGCGCCAAAATCAACAATCCGCCAAGCAATTGGCCAGCTGGCGTCGTCACATCTAGGTTCATCTACATCACATCACACATACGCCCTGTTGCCGCCGAGTCGTTGGTTTGTTTGTTTACTATTTACACGCTCAGACAGAGCATCAGGCAGTTCTTTGAAGTTTCTTTTGGGCAATTTTTTTTTTGTTTCCAGGAAGGGTAAACTCATTGAAACATTTTCCACTGATGTGTGGCACTTTTAGGCTATGAGACTAAAATTCCATTATAAACCACAAACTAGATAAATAACACTAGGCAACAAGGTTCACTTTATAGAAGGGGTGATGGTGATTCTAGATCAGCGATGTTCCTCCATAGCCCCTAGGGGCCGAGCGCAATCGAGCTGAGCGCAAGCAGCGCTCTCTTTGCTTGCATTCGATATCGCACACCAATACACTCTCACTTTTTGGCCTCGCTATTCTAGATGTGAACCATCACGTCTGTGTTTTTGGAAATTTTAACTTAAAGTGGCTCAAAACACCCATTAGAACTTTCCAACTCCTACATTTAAGCATGGACACGATTAGTACTAAATGACGGGGCACTGCACCATAGTTCATATGGCCATCAGGATGCGCGTGCCCCACCATGATTTCTGAGGAGGAAATATAAAGCATCCAACACCATCATTGAGACTGCCCTGATCTTCTTAAGAAACGCGCCCAGCATCTGGGTAACCCATTCTTTGACGACCTGGGCAGTCTGGCAAATGTGCCCCTAGAAGACTTAAATAGAGAGAAGATGGCGCAGAGAGATGGCGCAGAGCCTGTCGGTCAATTCCCAATACATTACAATCATCAAGGGCCTAGCCAGCTTTCCAGAAACTTGTATCCGCTGCTAATCGAAGTAAGTTGGAAAGTAAGTGGAAGCGTATTTAGAGAACGGACTGCCCATCTCCCTTCATTTGGCTTCCAATTCCCGTGTGACACATAAAGATAAATCTATTTATTTTGTGTTTCCTTTTTTTTTTGCAACTCGATTTCCCTGTGTGATTTCTTTTGTCTTTTGGCACTCCCCTTTGCGCTTTCTAAGCGAGTATTTTTAATTTCTTTGATTGATTGCCTCTTGCTATGGCTCCAGCTTCTGATTAGGGTCACATCCTGCTCCTTGTTTCAAGGTGTGGCCCACAAAGTAAATTGGATTTTGGGCGAGGGGCATTTTAATTAAATTTTAACGCGCTCAAACTGATTTGACAAGAGCAGAGCATTGGCTTCGCCATTCCAACTTAATCTTGGATTTCCTTTCCAAATCCGCTAACACTAAGTGCCCAACTATGTATGGTATTCGTGTATGTTCCAACCACATCACATCGTTGGGGCTAATTAACACTAAATTGGTCATTTGTTGCGCTTTGCTAATTGGTGGGCGATGTGGGGGTGGGGTCTGGGGCTCCAAATATATTCACCCTCTGGGAATGTGCTTGTCATTAACCCTTTTGTGCCAAGCGCCGCTGTCAGCTGTTAAAAGCATTCAACAATTTATAAGCAATTAGGAAAATGTGGCTGGACCCTTCTTTGCTCGTCAGCTGTTGCTGCTCTTGTTGCCTAATTAGACAATACAATTCGCAGCGCCCACGTTTTTTTTTTTGGAAACCCTAATTGAATTTATGTTTGAAGGCAAAAGTAGGAAAAAATCCCAGGCTTACAAATGTAATTCGAGCAAAAACATTGGTTGCAAGAGGGTTAAGTTGCGAAAAGAGTGGTCGTTAGATACCCTCAGTATTTTAAGCTGATTTTGGATTTTAATACTCTGTACCAAAGGTGTTTCTTTTTCTTCTTCTTTGGCCTGATATCTATGTATATAAAACAAAGTGGAGTTAGTTACCCCACTTATAACCAGGGATTAATACCGGTACCGGAACCGGAACCGTTAACCGAAATAAACCGTTTCAAATGATGATCCAACCATTCTATACCCTTTGGATAATCACAAGTTCGTGGACTGCATGGCTGATTTGTCTCTTGGTCAAATAAATTCTGTTCTAAACTGTAGGAACATAGTTCTGGATTTGGTTTTTATATCTGATCCATCTTTTTCTACAGTCACTAGAACAATTCCATTATCTGCCCCAGAAGACTCCTATCATCCTACTCTTTTAATAGATATGGAAGTGCCTCAGCCCACAACTGCTTTATTATCGGCTCCACCTAAGCCCACATTCTGCTTTCAGAAGGCAGACTTCTGCGCACTAAATCTCTCACTTTCTCAGTATGACTGGTCCTTTGTTGACCGCCGTCGGGATGTTGAGAGTGCGGCTTGCGCTTTCTATGATGCTCTTTTCGGCATTTTTAATGACTCTGTTCCTCGAGTCAATCCACCCACTTCTTCTCGCAATCCTCTATGGTTCACTTGGCACTTGACAAGCCGGAAAAATAAAAAAGGCGAGGCTTTTTAAAAAATATAAGCACTTGGGATCTCATGCCGACTTCGTTAAATATGTTGGTGCGCGCTCTGAATTTGAATAGCTTAACACGGAGTGTTATAATGATTATATTCTTAGAAGCAAGCAAGACTTCCAAAGCGACCCTAAAAAATTCTATGATTTTGTCCGCTCTAAACGAAACTCCACACAATTTCCCCCTTTAATGCATTTTAATAATGCAAATGCTGACAATGATGGTGATATAGCCAGCCTATTTGCCTCTTTTTTTCCAACTATGCTATGCTCCACCAGATACAAAATATGATGGTTTTCCAAGTTATCCTCACCATATTAATCGCTCTAACTGCATCTACCCTCCAATAATTGATCATAGTGAACTATTATCAAATTTAAAGGCACTTAAGCCATCATTTTCACCTGGACCGGACAATGTCCCCAGTAGTGTATTTAAATATTGTGCTGATTCCCTCTGCTCCCCCCTTCTAAAGCTGTTTAACCTATCCCTAGAGCTTGGTGACTTTCCCCTATTGTGGAAGGAATCTTTTATTATTCCGATTCATAAAAAGGGGTCCAGGTCGGACATAGCAAATTATAGAGAAATCTGTAAACTTCTGCCATACCAAAACTTTTTGAGCACATAATTACTTCCCAATTACAGCACTGTTGCCAACCCATTCTTTGTCCATCCCAGCACGGTTTTATTCGTCGGCGTTCTGTTTCCACTAATCTACTTGAATTATCATCAATAGTACATCAGGGATTTCTTAATCGAAAACAAACAGATGTCATCTATACCGATTTCAGAAAAGCCTTTGATTCTGTTAATCATAACTTACTTCTACATAAACTATGCCTAATAGGTCTCCCAACCAACTTTCTCGACTGGGTTAGATTTTACCTCACCAATCGGTCCCAGAGGGTGCGTTTTAAGTCTGCTGTATGTTCACTTTACCTCGGGTGTCCCACAGGGCAGTCATCTTGGTCCCTTGTTATTTAACCTGTTCATCAATTATATTCCTCAAGTGCTTTCGTTTTCAACTGTCCCTTATGTACGCTGACGATCTCAAGCTATGTGCCTCATTCAACGATCCAGCTTCTCCACTTCTATTACAAAGTGATCTAAATTCTCTGAGTGCCTGGTGCCTACTGAATCGTCTCCCCCTTAATATTACCAAGTGTAATATTATGACTTTTCATAGAACCAAGCCGTATCTATACGAATACGCCATTAATAGGGATTCGTTAAACCGTATTTATAAAGTCGACGATTTGGGTTTACTGTTTGAACCCAATTTTAGCTTTAACAGCCACATTTCAGTGATGTGCAATAAGGCTAAAAGTGTACTTGGATTTATCAAGAGATGGTCCAAAGAATTTAATGATCCCTACACTACCAAACATCTTTACACCTCGCTGGTCCGCCCAAATCTGGAATATTCCTCCTGTCTTTGGTCTCCGCAATATCTCACATACCAAGATCAAATTGAATCGGTTCAGAAGCAGTTTCTGATTTTTGCCCTTCATGATCTAAACTGGGACACCAACAGGCATTTACCTCCATACGAGCAAAGCCTACGTTTGATAGACCTTCCTTCACTCAAATCCCGGAGAATTTGTCATGCAGTCATTTTTGTCCACAAGCTCTTGGCGGGTGAGATTGATTCCATGGCTCTTTTAAGCCTTGTTAAATTGACAGTACCACCCAGATTAACTCGCCACTATACTCCAATCTACCTCTCGCCTAACCAACTATGCTCATCGAGACGTCTTGCTTATAATGAGTACTCTAACCTGTTTTCTATCGATTACTCTACTTTAAATGTAAAAACGCCTTAATGTCATTTCTTAACTGAAAAATTCCCAGATAACGTACACTCTGACCACCTTTGCTGTGAGTTGGACCATAGCTGGCTTCAGCCAATAAATTAGTCCCACCCGATCGGAGATCGTTATTTCTGGATTCTCATTGTACATTTTGTAATTTTATATTCTGTTTGACTGAACATTGTTAAACCTTTACAATAAATAAATAAATAAATAAATCGCGTACCGAAACCGAAACCGATACAAATTTTTTTTTTGAGAACCGAATACCGATTAACGTTATTATTGGAACCGATAGAACCGGAACAAAACCGAAACGTTGGTACCGGTACTGTTTCGGTTTTTTAGACAGATGTTTATAGCGCGACGAAGAATCCTTTACAAGGTGTCAAATTTTCTTGTCACTTTTCTAAGAAGGCGTAAAACGTCTAGCAGAAGACATCTTTAATATTTCTTAAATTTTGCGGACGTAGATAACGACATTCTCCTACATCGGAAAATGTGGGACTCAGTTCGCGAAATAGCACGCATATTAAAGCCAGCTAAGGTGACCACAGCTAAATTTCAAGCCGAAAGTCTAGTTTTGGGTGGTTCGAAAACACTACAAATTTTAAATATCCAAAAATACGTCTTCTCTAGCAAAATCGCTCGTTCAGGAAATAGAGAAGCATGAGAAATCCTTTTTTGAGAACAATACTGTTCTTTGTGGCGTATTTTTGGACCCAATGTATAAAGTAATGCTAAGTCCTAAGCAAAAAAATCTTGTATTACTCTTTTGACAAATATATATGGTCAAACTTCGTCGCTTGATGATCAATCTGCTTAAGCCGGGTATCCAGCAACGCAAAATCAAAAAATTCCTGCCAAAGATCATATGAAAACAAGTAAGGGAGCTGTAGTCGAGTGCCCCGACTACAAAATACCTCGTTCCCTTGACTTCTTGTGTTTCCATTCACATATACACACACTCACATATACACACACTCTAACATACGCACACAAGCACGCGCAAACGCGGTAACTGACAATGCAAGGCCCCCCCTCTCTCCCAAAAACAAAATTGATTCGTTTATAACTTCGGTGTTTTTTGTCCGATCTTATTGATCTTTTCAGAATAGATAGATATTGGGCCATACTAGATATATATAAAGTTTGGAAGGTCTAACTTAAAAATTGTGGCTGTGGCAGTTTTTTGCGCTTAAAGGGGTGAGGGGAGGAATTTTCCAAATCTGAAACAAACTCGTATTGAATCGGGTATACACCTACCTACATTCAAAAATTTGTGGCTCTAGCTCTTATAGTCTCTGAGAAACGCGCGTTCATACGGACAGACGGACGGATGGACGGACAGACGGACATGGCTAAATCGACTCGGCTGTTGATGCTGATCAAGAATATATATACTTTATAGGGTCGCAAGTGTTTCCTTCTACCTGTTACATACTTTTGCACAACTTCTTGATCCCCCTTTTTCCATTTTCAATGAGAACAGGGTATAAAAATTGTCCCAGGAATTTTCTGTTTACGATTTCGTTTGTTGTGTATCCAGCAACTTGAACAAAATCCACACTTTGTATAGATAGCGGCGTTTCTAAGGCGTGAGTGGAACCCGAAACAGCAATTGCACAGCTCAGGAATATATTGTTGACAATTATTTTGGATGTGATGAGCGCATAGATGGAGTTAAACGGGGGTTGAGAACAAAGGAAACGACAGGTAATGCTCTTATAAATATAATATAAGAATTAATTTAATTAAATTAATAATTGCGGTTTCTGTTTTGTAATAGCTTCACTCTTCCTAATTGCTACACAGGCAGCAGATACATTCGGTCAAGGTACTGACCCGGCTGCTGAGCTCTTGTTCTTATCTTGCATTCAAATATAACAGACTAAGGCCCGATTTCTCAAAAGTTCCGGTTGGCCAACCGCCGGTCAAATTTGTTCCTTCAGTTGACAAGCGGTCAAGTCATTTGGTTTTCTCAGCAGCAGTTTCATCCGATTTCGATAAATTTCTATCGCTGCATAAGGGTGACCAGAAACTGTTTAACCAATCGACCGAATCAGCTGTGTTGGTTTGTTTTATTTGTATGATATTGGTTATTGCTGGTCATTGTTGATTAAAATTAAAGTTGAATAAAATTAAAATTACGATAATGAATGAATGTGATGGTGCAAAAAGACCTAGAGGGAAAAACTTTTCGGTGGCTGAGGAGCATTTGCTGGTGGACCTTATTGAGACCAACAAATACGTCTTGGAGAACAAGAGGAGTGATTCCATTACTTGGAAGCAGAAGGCCGAGGCTTGGCAGAGGCTTGCAGATCAGTTTGCTGCTCAAGCCGGAATTCATCGCCCTTGGAAAGCCTTGCGCGATAAATAAGACAATCTAAAAAAAAAGTCGCGAAAAGAATTCGCCATTGAGAAGCGGGAGACTTATCGCAGCGGTGGTGGGTTATCCAGTGCAACTGGAGTCTCAGCAATCTTGCATTGTTTATTCGTTGCTCTGCCTCTTCAAATTCCATTTCCATTGCGTGGAGTTGAAAAATTCGTTTATTCATGAACATTTAGTGGCAGCAAATAATTAAATAAACAAATCAAATGTTGGAGCCAGCTGTTTGTATAAGGATAAAATATATCGAAAATTCTGTCAGCACTGAACTCGCGGTTAACTTTAACCAGTGCTCGAGCAGCGGTTAAGTCTGTTCCTCCGGTTGCGCCACACACAGCATGAGACACGCAATTTCGGTTAAACTGCCTGTCAAGTTGACCAACCGCACATTGAGAAATCGGGCCTTAGGCCCTTAGGCCTTAGGCCCGATTTCTCAAAGGTTCCGGTTGGCCAACCGCCGGTCAAATTTGTTCCTCCAGTTGACAAGCGATCAAGTGATTTGGTTTTCTCTACAGCAGTTTCATCCGATATCGATAAGTTCCTATCGCTGCGTTAGGGTGACCAGTCACGGTCAACAAATTAGGTATTTTTGTTATGGCTTTTTTAAAGCTATTAAATGCTGCTGGTAATATTTTTGCGAAAAATGTATTAAAATTTATTGCGATGAATCTAAAGCTATAGCTGGAGTCACTTGTTTACCTGCACGGCTTATCAAAGGAACGCTGACTACTCAGAAGTCAGCCGCAATGAGAAGTTGCCACATGCATAAGAACGCACCGCCGGCAAATCCTACTAACCCTCCAAGTCACAACATATTGAATCGCAAATGAAGTCAAGGCTTTAACATAATCTCTAATCCTAGCATAACTTATTTTACATGTTGATTTTGTCAACCTGAATCATTGAACAAATGTGGCATAGTACAGATCAGTTAAGTAATTAGGCCTCTTCCTGTACTCTCTTGCATTTTTTATGCGTTGCTCTGACTCTTCAAATTCTATTTTCATTGCGTGGAGTTGAAAAATTCGTTTATTCATAAGCATTTTGTGGCAGCAAATAATAAAATAAACAAATCAAATGTTGGAGCCAGATGTTGGTATAGCGGTAAAATATTTCGATAATTCCATCGGCACTGAATTCGCGGTTATCTTTAACCAGTGCTCAAGCAGCGGTTAAGTCTGTTCCTCCTGTTGCGCCACACACTGCATGAGATACGCAAATTCGGTTAAACTGCCTGTCAAGTTGACATACCGCACATTGAGAAATCGGGCCTTAATTTAATTGGCTACCAGCCATTGAGTCTTATTTCTTTTCGGGTCACACTGCATCGGCCCAATAACTTAGAACGAATTGTAAGAGCAATGTGGCTGATGTCGAGGTGTGATGTCATCACACCCGATCGCTCAATCAATAATAAACCACTAGACACGTCGTACTGAAATTAAGTTTACAATGGTAGACCGAAGTTGATTTAACGTTATTTTGTTTAAATTTATTTAAATTCAAACTTGGCCAAAATATTTTAATTGTGTTCCACAAACTCAAAATAAATTGCAAATTCCTGGCAGGAATTTTCCGCAGTGCTGTATACAGGCCTTTAATCATGAATTTTTTAATACTAGCTTATCTGAAAGCGCCTACGAAGAAGCAAGAAAAGAAATTTGGTGATAAAAACACATAATTTTCGCTGCTGAATTATATCAACATTTTTCTTGCACATAATCATATTGGAAACCATGAAAACATTCTAAAGTAGTGGTCAGAGTCCTCCACTAAGTCCCTAGAATTGTAAGATATTTCAAAAGTTTTACTTTCTGTAAAATAATACAATATGTAAAAATCGTTTATAATGTAAAACTCAAAGTGAGCAGTACAAATTCACCAAATCTACTTAGTTTTGCAAAAATAGGAACATAAGAAAACGGGCCTTAGATTGCAAACTTCGGGTTTGCTCTCCTCGGACCATATTCCAAATAAGTAACGGTCAGTAGTAATGGTCTGTAGACTTACGGACTGGGTGGCCACTAATGGAAAGTTAAGCGAGCTTCAATTTGAGTTTCGGAATGGATACTCAACAGTCGACGCGATATTCGCACTGTCCTTAATAGCTATAATGTTTGTTTATTTTATTATCTATACATCTATATAAAAGTGAAAGTATGATGGTATGTTTGTCCCTTATGGGCGTCTAAGCCGCTGAACCGATCTTCACGTATTGTCCACAGTATGTTCATGTCGATCAGGAAAGTGTCATAGGCTATGTCTCATGTCTGTGAAATGGTCAAAAAACCGCGAAATTGGCCAAATTATACCGTTCATCCGATTGCAATGAAAATTTGGGAATGGTTGAACGCTTGCCCGGGAAGGTTTCTAAGTAGAAAAAATTTGCGGAAGACGGTCCAAAAACCGCGAAAATTGCAAAATATACGTTTTCGCTAAAACTTTGGGAAATTGATCGACGCTTGCCCGGAAAGGTTTCCAAGTAGAAGAAACCGCGAAATTTGCAAAATTTTCTTTTGTTATAAAACTTTGGAGAATGTTTGGACGCTTGCCCGCGAAGGATTCTGAGTCGAAGAAATGTGCGGGAAATAGTCTAAAAACCGCGAAAATTCAAAAACTATACCGTTCATCCGATTACGTTGAAATTTTGGTCAATGCACTGTGGGCCAGAAATCTCATTTTTTGGCCAAAACTCTGGCATTTCTACACCAGACTAGCTAGGAAGCTAAAGTTTTTTACGAAATGTTCTTAAAAGATTGAACTTAACGCACATAATTTAAAAAAAAAATAAAGAAATTTTAAAACATATTGATAATCCAAGTCAAAGTTGGAAAATTTTTCAACTTTTTGGATTTTTAATTTGAAAAAAAATTTGTGGTTAGACTTAAGCCAAATTTTGCAGAGAGGATATACAAGTGTAGATTGTTTCTAAGAAAAATAATTGTCATGATCGGATAAGTCGTTTATGAGTTATTAACTCAAAATAGAACTGACTTTGAATGCCCACCCTGTCAAGGATTTTCAGTCAATCTGACTACTTTCACCGTTATTTTTATTTATTTAACCTGTTCTATACATTTATTTCTTAAAACAAAAAATAAAATATAAAAAATTAATTAATTAAAAAATAATCTTTGTATGTATTTTAAACCGTAATTCCGTGCTTCTAAAAGTATGCTACACATTTTAATCCATGGGAATAAAAATAGCTTAGCTCTCACAGTTTGGCTTCATGGTCCAAATTCCGAAGTTTTAAAAAAGAGTAGCATACTTTTCGGCTGACTTAAAATTGAAACTGGCTCGATGCGAAATGGGGATACATTTTTAAAAGCGATTTAATAAAATCCAAGCAAAACCGCGCAAAAGCGCATACCTCCAGTTATAGTACAATATTTAAAGAATATTATTTGACATGTTACGAGATTAGCCAGTGGCACCCGTGGGCACTCTCAAATCAAAGTTGCCAAATGTAAAAAAAACCAAAAAATTACTGATTTTTTATGAAAACGAATACAATTTGAAACTTCTTTATATTTTTTTATTTAAATCAAGTTCGTAGCCGAAAATATATAATTAATCTCTAGAAGCTGTTTCTTTCCTAGTTTAGACTATTAATTTTCCATTTTTTGGAGCAATTTCATGAAAAATCCACTTTGAATAGCTGCCATTCAAAAACCAAGAAGTGAAAATGTTCAAAATTTTGGCATTAAATAGGTATAAGTAATCTTAATCGTTTCCGACAATCGTTTTATCAAGTTTCCCAAACAAAAAGTGGGACTTTTGGCCAAAATTTCGGCCTGCTGGCCCAGTGTGCAATGGTTAGAAGCTTGGCCGCGAAGGTTCCTAAGGTCCAAAAATCGCGAAATTCGCCAATTATAACCGTCATCCGATTGCAATTAAACTTTGGGGAATGAATTGAACGCTTGCTCTGGAGGGTTTCTAAGTTGAAGAAATTTGCATAAAATTGTCCTAAAACCGCGAAAATTAAAAAATTTGCGGTTTCAGTAAATCTTTGGATAGTGGTTCGACGCTTGCCCGGAAAGGTTGCCAAGTAGAAGACATGGACGGAAAATGGTCTAAGAACCGCGAAATTTGCCAAATGTTTGATTTTCATAAAGCTTTGAGGATTGATTACACGGTCCAAAATATTGCAAAGTTTGCAAATTTTTAATTTGAGCTTGGATTATTGTGTCTATCAAACGGCAATTGTAGACGGGTAAAAAGGAAGTAAGTATTGACCAAACGGTCAAAAAAGTCACAAAATTATAAAAATATTCATGATTTTAGATTATCATGAAGACGTGTATATAGAGAAAAAATCGAACGGTAAAAATGTTTATACCGACACGCAGCCTGCACTAGATTGAATATAATCGTTCTCTTAAAAATCATAAGAACCCGGGCGACGCCGGTTATTCAGCTAGTTATATATAAAATTAATAGAACCAAATTAAAATATAAGCTCTAAAATCTAGACGTCTCAACATAATTCAAGAATATTCTGAAAAGCCTTTACGAAGACAACATGACAGCAATATGGGATGAAAACCAGCTATTGGAAAAGATGGAAAATAATACCGGCGTTAAACAAGGTTGCCTGCTTAGTCCACAACTGTTCTCCCTGTACATCGATGACGTTTTATTGTATTTACCTGGGAGTGTATCTGTTTGCAACCAGAAAATTAAAGCCCTGCTTTATGCAGACGATATTGCACTCCTCGCAGATAGCCCCAAAAGTCTTCAAATCATGCTAGACAAACGGCACGAATACTGCCGATTTTGGGACCTCCAGATCAACGACTCAAAAACCAAAGTGATGGTCGTAAGGGACAACAGAGGTCGGCAAGCAGACAACGAAAACTGGTCGCTAAACGGTCAGCCACTTGAGAAAGTCCGATCCTTCAAATACCTTGGAGTCACTCTAACGCCGAACATGTCCTTCAATACACACTTAGGAGAGAAACTAAATGATGCAAGGACCTCCGTCAACAGTACATGGAAACTATTTGTATACCCGTTACTCTTAGAGTAAAGAGGGTATACTAAAGTCGTGCAAATGTATGTAACAGGCAGAAAGAAGCATCTCCGACCCCATAAATTATATATATTCTTGAGCAGCATCAAGAGCCGAGTCGATATAGCCATGTCCGTCTGTCCGTCTGTCTGTATGAAAACCTAGATCTCGGAGACAAGAAGAGCTAGAGACACCAAATTTTGTATGTAGACTTCTACAGTCCCTACGCAGATCCAGTTTATTTCAAATTTTGGCCACGCCCATTCCCGCGCAATAAAAATTGTCGAATAACTCCAACAATTTTAAAAATATCAAGCTCATATTTTGCAGTGTAGTGTATGTGTTCTATAAAGATCGGATAATAAATGGCAGAGTTATACAAGGTATAAAAACGTTGCACACTTTTTGGCGCCACATGCACTTTTTGCTCAAATAATGTTGAAATGGTCACATTTTTGTTAATGCTCTGTTAATTAACATAGGGAAAACCTATTAAACACTAATTGCCCTGAGTAAGAGGTATATCGAAGTCGGGCAGAACCGACTTTAATTTACGCTCTCGTTTTTACCAAAAAAATGTCTCCACGATCTAAGATTCCGAAAACCAAGCTTCGAATTAAAACCTTAGGTTTGATAAGTAAAGGAACTGGTCTGAGAACTGAACCTTAGACTTTCCAAGGGTTTCGAACCCCCGGACCGATCAAGTCTACCAAACAGTGGTACACAGCAGCAGGAAGCGAGGCAGCGGAGCATCGAGAAGTGGCAACAGTGTTGGGACCAATCCACGAAGGGTCGCTGGACCCATGGCCTAATTCCAAGATTGTCACCATGGCTGTCTAGGAAACATGGTGAGGTCAACTTTTACCTAACTCATCTCCTTAGTGGACTTGGCTGTTTAAGGAGTTACCTAAAAAGAGTCGGCCATAATGATAGCGAGGAGTGCACTTGCTGCGAAGAAGGACCTGTGGAGGACGCCAGACACGTCTTGTTCGAGTGTGTAAGGGCTCTGTGAAATTAGGCCGCGGTGACTTTTGTTTGGCGGCCTAATTGATTTCTGCAAAATGAATTTAGGCCGCGACCACAAAATGAAATTAGACCGCGCGGCCTTCTTTCATTTTTCAAAATGAATTAAGGCTGCGATAACAAAATGAAACTTGGCCGCGCGGTCTAAATTCAATCAACAAAATGAATTTAGGCCGCGATGTCCAAATGAAATTAGACCGCGCGGCCTTAATTCATTTCACAAATGAAATAAGACCGCCCGGCCAAAATCCATTTTGCAGACCACGAGGTCTAAATTCATTCTGCAAAATGAATTTTGATAGAATTTTCTAGTCTTGAATGTATTTTTTATGGCCGATCACAAAATTAAATTTGTTTTTATGAATGATTCTAGGCTGCAATCGCATATGACCATGGGCGGTGTTATTTCATTCGTGAAATGAATTAAGGCCGCGCGGTCTAATTTTATTTGGATATCCCGGCCTTAATTCATTACATAGAATGAATTTAGACCGCACGGCCAAGTTTCATTTTGTAATCGCGGCCTTAATTCATTTTGAAAAATTAAAGAAGGCCGCGCGGTCGAATTTCATTTTGTGGTAGCGGCCTAAGTTCATTTTTCAGAAGGCAATTAGGCCGCCGACCGCGGCCTAATTTCCATCACCGAGGGCGGAATTATCCAGGGCGATGGGCGGAGATATATCCGAAGATAATTTAGTCCCTTACATGCTGATGTCGGAGGGTAACTGGGAGGCAGCGTGTGGCTTCGCAGCTAACATTTAGGTTACTCTACTGAGACTGAACTTGCAGCGTAGAATCAGGGTTTTAGACGATCAGTCAAACTTTCCGTGATTTCATGTTGTCCCAAAGTGCTTATTTGTAAATAGTAGTTTTTATACTCTGTACCAGAGGTACACAGAGTATATTAAGTTTGTGCAAAAATGTCCGCCTGTCTGTCTGTCCGTATGAACAAACAGATCTCAGAGATGGTAAGAGATAGAGGTTTGATATGTATGGAACATATGTTTCTTATACTTGCAGGCAGATCAAGTTTATTTTCAATTTTTGCCACGACCCCTCCCGCCCCCGCAATATCGAAAAAAACGTCATATCTCCCAGTTTTATAGATAGAAGGTTCGAACCTTTCTGGACATATTTAGTATTCGTGATTCTTTATCGATCCGCCGAAGAAATTTTAAAGATCAGTTGAACGGTATTCGAGTTATAAGGAAAACAAACAATTATGGGCAGCACCGGTCGCAACGGTGATGGGCAGCACTTTACAGGTACAGAGTATGTAATAGTCGGGCTTGACCGACTATCTCTCTTGTTTAAAGTTAAATAAAGTAATTTTAAAAAACCCCCGGACCGAAACTTCTCCAGAAATTTTGTAGTGTTTGGGAGCTTTGATCACTCGATTTTGAACTCAATTTTAAATGTCAAGACATCTAAATTACCCCAATGACGCAATTATTCTAAAGAAAGAGCTAGATATTTTTTGAAAATATCGATGAACCATGTTTTTAAATTTTTAAATTGCTGCCTTTTTTGTAACTTAGCCTAGGTTCTGGATATTTTGGATACCTTTTTACCTTACCTAGGTATCTTTTTCGCCATTTACCTTGTACCTTATAGAATAAGTAGCTTTCCAATCACTACTTAGGAGATATGAACAGGGGGCCTAGCACATATTTATAATAAACTTGAACGGATTCTTAAACTCTGGTGTGGTTATTCAAAGATGAGGATGACGCAATGGTGTGTCGGCAATCGAGGCACACAACTCGCAGATAGCTTTTCATATAAAAAGGTGCCCTAACCTCAAACGCTCGTTGTACTGTGCACAGGAGTCAGAGATTTACTTAAACGATTCCCCTTTTGTAAAATAAACTCAATATTTGTATTTGTTAAACAATAGTTAAATTGTATTTCGTTGCCGATTTACAAACATTTCCAAATGCAATTACAACGGCACTATCCATCTATTACCATCATCATCAGCTTTGATCGATGATTTGCCATGACTTCTCATCACTCAGTGCCATCAAACTTATTTTGTATGTACATTAACATTATATCAAATTAAGACTAAAAAGTAAACGCCAATCAACGGGCTTTACATAATCGCCAGTGGGTAAGTGTTAGGAGGGCTCTTAAAGTTAGTTATTAACTAGGAGATGGCTTAAGTGGCTAAGGAGAAGTAATATTTATGCAGACTGTCTAGGCGCGGTGGTTCATCTTTGGTCAAGCTGCTGTAGTGAGTTACTTGAGTAAGTAATCCATTTCACATTTTGTGGTTGACATGTATTGATCCAGTTCCTTGTCCAGATCCTCACGCTTGACCTCTTCACGCGGTGATTTGCCTAGCAATTTGATGGAGGGAAAGGAGGAGCAGAAAGTAACTATTAGTTAGTTTGCAAATTTTAATGGTAAATTATAAATCCAATTTTAGTTCCTCTCCCGCCTTGACTGCGGCGGTCCACCAGACGTTGTCCTTTGACCCCCGTTGAGTGATTGTTCATTTTGACCCCATGCAACGCTTTTACCTGTAGAGCGACTGGCACGATTACGACTGCGTCCACGGCGAGCCTGAGCTGCCTGTTGCTGCCTTGGTTTGCCAGCTGCCGAGTTTTTGTTTCTGTTGTTGTTGGGGCTGCTAGTTTTGTTGTTGATCTTGTTACCATTTCTGATGGGTGCCTTGGCCACTTTGCCGCCATTGGTACTGCGTCCTCGGCGACGACGCCCGTTTGTCCTACCCGAACTAGCGGCTGCGGCAGCAGTAACCGGCCGAGAGCGTGAGCGGGAGCGTGATCGACGTGCGGAAGCAGCAGCGGGACCTCCACCACCACCTGCAGCAGCAGCAGTTCTTACAGCAGATCTATCAGGGATAAGCAAAGATGGATGATTTAACCTTTTAAATTTAGGTACCCCAAACATTTACTTACCTTCCACGGGGGCGTCCCTGACGTCCGGCTAGAGCAGCTGAGACACCTTTCTGTCTCTGATTCGGCATTTGGCGACGTTTCTCCACACGTCCACCGGCTACACCGCGTAGTTTGCTCGACGCACGTGGATTGCCATTGGCAACACGATTCCTGCCAGCAGCTCCACCTCCTGCTGCTGAACCACTGCGCATGCCCAAACGTTGCTTCACCGAAACACGGCGTGGCGATCCTGCCGCTGCTGCTCCACGATTTCCTGTAAGACCACGTTCACGACCAAAACGTCCACGACTCTGGGAACGTGGGCGACTCTGGGAACGTGGGCGGCTCTGAGAACGCTGACCAGAGCGCGAACGCTGTTCCTTACCACGAAAAGCTGGCGCTTGACGTGAGCGTGAACGTGAACGGGAACGCGAACGATTGCCGCCCCACTGCTGTTGCTGCTGCTGCTGCTGCTGTCGTCGACGCTCCACACGCTCAGCAGCGCCACCCACATTGGGTCTACGCTGGCCCAAACGCTGGCGTAGGCCGCCGCCCGCCTGCGAGGAAGAGCGTGGCTGCCGAGAGATGCTGCCGCTGCGACGACGATTACTGGCCACCAGATCGGCTCGCATCCTGAAGAGTTGGCGCATTTTTATAAGTTGAAGAGGAGAAGAGTGGAAGAGTTTTGACTCAAAGAGCTTACGTTGCTACACGTGTGACATTGTTGGAACGCACGGGTTTGCCATTTGGGCCCAGGCGCAGCGGTTTGATGCCGCCCACGCGCGTTCCGCGTGATCCGCCAGTGCCGCCGCCGCCGCCACCTCCGCTGCCGCCAGCTGTTCCGTTCCGTAAGCTTCTCTGTAAGGATGCATAAGGTTTGTGGATGAAGGAGCCGCAGCGTTTCAGTTTCAAAGAGTCAAGAAGTCTGGGAAACTGAAATATGTGTGGGTTATGGGACAAACGCAGAAGGCGTCCTCTTCTCCCCTCTCTTTGTCAGTCCCTCTCTGTCCTTCCCAGAGTTTTTAACAGTGGTATTTGGGGTTTTTTTTAGGGGACACGTACGCGCTTCAATTTGAGGGCCGTCTGGACGGTGTGCTTCCTTTTGAATTCCTGAAGAAGGCGCGAATTGCGCGCCGATACCGTGGGATCCACCATTTGGCTGTCCACAATGCGTCGGGAGCGACTGCGAGAACGGCTACGACGACCGCGAGTCATGCCTCCGCCTCCGCCAGACGGCTGGGATTGCGATTGTATTTTGGTAAAACGGTCGTTAAGCGAGATGCCAGTGTGGACCATGTTTGATATGTTGGTAACACAGTTCACAGTTCCAAATTCTCCTTGTTTTTAGCAGTTGAACTTTGTGCGCTGTACGATGATTGCGTGTTGCTTGGTGCGGGTGGTTTGAAACTGGTTTTGCAACTGAAAGGTAAAAGAGAAAATGGAATCAGTTTTATATATGGCAAGTACTTGGCCAGGACAGGTAGCAAACATACAAGGATATTCAGGTAGGTAGGGGGTGGTAAACAAACAGCTGGCGCTGGGAAACCATTTGGCCATAAAATGGTCTAAGCTCACATGCAACCTTTCAAATCCATCCATATATTTAGAATAAATGAACACCTGGCCTCGAAATTTTTGTATCATAATGCACATGTCAACGCAATCCAATTGATATGCATGTATGCAGACAGTAAAACCTCGTAGCACGAGTACCACTAGTCTGTGGTTGTAATCGATTCATTGTACTTTAAATATCGTTTATAGATAAGATATCGGTTTAATATTAAATGGTAGACCAACACAGGACAATTTGGAAAATGTGTCGTCAAGAATAATGGCAATGTGAAATTGTTTCGACTTCGGGAAACGACTCCTAAAGTTCCTATGTGTAACGCAGTTTTTGAAACCCTCACAAACGTAATAAGTTGTTACTTTATTCAAGTTACAGAGACAGTAAAATAGGAATGCAAGAAGTCCTATGTTAGACCCGTATAATTTTTCAATACCTTATAGGAATGCCAGTTCTTACAGCTGTCAATGCTCTCTCCTAGCGCTCAGTAGAAGACCAGTTATTTTTTTGGTGGCGACGAAAATCGCGGTCTCTCCGCTCGCACAAAGTTGAGAGAGTAAAAATCTAAAAATAGAATGCGCATGCTTGTTTGAGTAAACACAACGAACAAGCAATTGCGTATGTGTGCGTACTTTGGCTGTAGAAAACGAATACGTGCAGGCAGATGAACAATGCTCGAGAATACCCAGTCAGATTTGTCTAGGGAGAATGCCAATTTTTGCAGTATGATAGAAGGCATATATGAAAACTGATGCACGTTCCTTTTGGCAGTAGGTTAGAAGCAAAGAAGTCTGCACAACATGCAAACGTCCCTTCTTAAAGCCCGCATGCTGCACCCGCGATATTGGAAACCTAAATACGAAATGGGCCCCGAAAGATTGACGATCGTTTGTTTTTAACAACCAAGTTCTTTTTGCCGTATGTTGGAAGGCATAAAATCAGCGTAACATGCAAACGTCCCTTCTAATAGCACGCATTTAGCATGGAGCAGAGAGAGTCGAGCGTTTTTACAACAACAACCCATGCAAACGTCCCTTCTAATAGAACAGTTCCTGCTGCGTTTCGCCCCTATACAAAAGCGAAAGAAAGATTGCAAGTTTTTGCAACTACTTCTTAGTGGCAAAAGTTGTATACGGGATGTGCTTCTGGCATGCAGTCAAGTCCGACTGGATACGTGTGCACACAAACAGTCGTCGGCTGTCGCTGTATGCGTACAAGAGAGCGGCTGGCTCTAGAACGCTCTCTCTCTCTGGCTTTTGAACAAAAATTTCAAGAGAGCCTGGAGCCAGCTCTAGAGCCAGCACGAAAAAATTCGTGTGCAAAAAAATCGTATGGCGTTACTCATCTTAGAGATTATATTGGTCTTTGGTAGAACTCTCCAAGAACCAGAACTTCAGATATCATCAGCACGTTTTCACGTAGCCAATGTGATAAACTTGTTACTTGAACCAGAAAAAATATGAAGCCTTCTTCGTTGTAATTTTTACAGAAATCAAGAGAGTTTCTGACGAAATAGGGTTTGATTTGGAAATTCCTCGCTTATACGGTCATCAATCAATTATTTCGGATATGTTTCTCAAATTCTTCTAAATGATTTATTATGCGGTTTTGAAATTCAAAGAGAGAACTCTGGCCATTCTGGGTCAAGAAGTTTGATAACAGCTCCAATAAACGCATAACTCTATTCAATTTTAAGAAAGTTATACAAAATCTAAAAATGTGTTCACAAAGCCTCCGCAAATTGGAAAAACTTTTTATAGATAATTGGTTCATAGTACCCGGACTCTAGAATTTCAGAGGTCTACCCACTGTGGTTAGGCTTGTCGTCTTACATTTTTGATTTGACGGTTTGAATCCCTGTTGATTAGTTTAACTAAAGACCAAAATAATCTCTAAGATGCCGAACGGCCCTTTAATGGTTTTGCAATATGCAGCTATTTTTTTGGTGGCGACGAAAATCGCCTTGTATACAAAATCTAAAAATAGAATGCGCTTGCTCGTGTGAACGAGCACAACGAATAAGCAAGTGCGTATACCTGGTCGAAATAAATATTGGGATACTAACGTATCATAGTTATTTTTCACAATTAATAAAAATTGGTAAGCATTTAAACGACCCAATAAATTTTTTTAATGTGTTTGTATATCACGAAACTAACGGTAGGCTAAAAATTTAGTAAAGTAAAATTAGCTTGTCAAGATGACAGCCCCAAAGGGCCAAGGCCTCTCTCAACAGTTTAACGTCGAATCCGAACGGCAGTTTGAGAAGCTTTTCATGGCTAATTACTGCAATGCTGGCGCCAACAGCAAAGAGGTGTGGCCGGGTGTAAAGTTTTATTCAAAGGAAAAACTTTTCATTAGATGTTCCGAGGCGGGATCGAACCCACGACCTCGTGGTCAGCGGTCGAACACACTAGCTGCTGAGCCACCCGGCCACTCGGCTAAAAATTAGAATTTTATTTTCTGCGACTTTTTCCTGACCAGTGTTGTGAAATGTGTTTTTTCCTAGTACGAAATAATTATTGGAAGTTGCCATCAAGAAAGTTGTGCTAATTGACTGTTTAGTTAAGATTTGCGTAAGATAAGGTGAGTATTTGATTCTTACTATCTGTGTACAAGAAAATTTAGTTATTTAAAACTAAAAAAATGTTAATTTTATACACGTAAAAACAGAAATAATGGGGAGTGGAGTAAAGCTGTCGGAGAGTATGAAAAAAATATTATCCTTAAACTGCGCAATGAAGGCAAAAGCATTCGCGAAATAGCCAATATTGTAGAAATTAGCAAGAATACGGTTCAGAAATTTATAAAAAACCCGGAAGCATACAATAAAACAATTAAAAGGGGGCCGACCTTGCACAGTGTCAGAAAGGACCAAACGACAAATAAAGAATTTGGCTGTAAATACAGCGCCTAGTTCACGGGATATAAAGGCTAAACTGTCTCTTAAGATCACCCCCGTCGTATTCAGCAAATATAAAGTTCTGATAATAACATTAAATAGGAAAAAGGTTCACAAACCTATGCTTTTACCAAGGCATAAAACAGCTCGACTGCTTTTTGCAGAAAAGTACAAATTTTGTACAAGTGAATGGGAAAACGTTATCTTCAGTGAGGAAAAAAAGTTCAACTTGGATGGTCATGACGGAAAAAGTATGTACTGGAGAGATATCCGCCGTGAACGCAAGTCCTGCTATGCTCGCAATTTCGGGGGTGGCTCACTGATGGTATGGGCTGCATTTGGACACCCCGGGAGGTCCCCTGTATGTTCTGTATCAACACTAATGAATTCTCAGATATACATAAGGCTTATGGATGACGTTTTAATACCCATTAGCGAAACATCTTGGGAGGAAAAGTTGATTTTTCAACAGGATAACGCTGCAATCCACGTATCCAAAGCGTCAAAGCAGTTCTTTGAGGATCGGAAAATTGATTTTTTGGGCTGGCCAGCTTGTAGTCCCGACTTAAACCCGATTGAGAATGTTTGGGGGTACTCTCGAACAAAGTGTTTAGCAATGGACGACAATTTGAAAATTTGGCCGAGCTCAAGAAGTCAATTTTTAAAAAATGGGCCAAAATCGACGAAAAAACACTACAAAATTTGGTAATGTCAATGCCTAAACGCTTGGCTGAAGTCATTTCAAATCATGGAGGCAATACCCACTATTAGGTACAAAAATATAGTTTTTCCTCTAATTAGAAAATAAAATAAAAATATTTTCTTTCTAATGTACCAATAATTAATAAAGATTTTTTGGGGAAAGGACCAGTAAACTGCATTTATTTTCTATATTTACGAATAAAATAAAAAAAAAAAAAATTAAAAGCCATTAACGATTTTGTTTTGAAAAAATGAAGTGTCCCAATATTTATTTCGACCAGGTATGTGCATACTTGCGCTGTAGAAAACGAATACATGCCGACAGATGCTTGAGAATACGTGTGCACTCATACAGTCGTCGGCTGTCGCTGTATGCGTACAAGAGAGCAGCTGGCTCTAGAGCAGTGATCCCCAGCCATGCCCCGGGGGGCCGAACACATTCCACGATTCAAGCCGAATGCGTGCCGAAGCAAAGCCTCAAAATGTGTTAGAGAGAGACAGAGAGAGGCAGAGAGCCTCTCTTCTTGCCTGCTCTAGAGCGCTCTCTCTCTCTGAATTTTGAACAAAATTTCAAGAGAACCTGGAGACAGCACTAAAAAATCGTGTGCAAAAAAACCGTATGGCGTTACTCATCTTAGAGATTATATTGGTCTTTGGTTTAACATTATTATTTTCATTTCGCAGTGCCAAGTCAAAATCAAATTTTCCAAAGATGAAGACAATAACCGTAAGCTCAAATGAAACTAAAAGGCAAAAGCTTTTTATCTTTACAGATATCAAAAAAAAAAAAAAAAAAAATTGGTCAGCACCAGAATTCGAGCATACAGGCACTTAGGGCACAACATCATTGGACGACCTGACGTTAGTCGTTAAAACGTAAACCTAAATCGGCAATGTTTCTTACAATCCACAAAAAGAATATCTAGTAAATTTCTTGAAGTAAAATTCAAACGTTGTCAGTACTAGGCTTAAAGACTGTTCGAGGTTTTTCATTTTTATAACTTCAAATATTTATTATTAGCCTTTTGTCATACATAACTTGAAACATTATAAATTTAAAATTTGAACTATCACATTTATTTATAGAAATTAAACTCTTTTTTTTGTAAGTGTAGAAGTTTCAAAAAAAGACAGCAAGGCAGACGCCCTGGATAGATTAAAAAACAGGCATTGCTATATCAAGTCAAGAATATGTGGTCGGAGTTGCTCTTTTACAAGCATGTTATGAAGGCTTCGCAAGTCAACAAAAACGGAAAGAACAAAAATGTTATGTTAAGACTTCAATAATTAAAAAATTATATGGAGAACACCCACATACTTTTACATATTGTTGTTCAAAAACAAGCTTCTTCTTTCTCTTACTATTTGCCCAGCTACAGAGAAAAACGCTTTGAGGGAACTGATGTTGCCACAATGCATAGTCTGTTCTGCTTGGTCGCGTAAGTGGCGCAAAAAATGATCTATAGTTCAAATAGTGAACTATGCAAAAAATTGACAATAGTTCAAATAATGAACTATTGTTCATAAAATGACCATTAAAAAAATTAACTATTGTTAATTTTGAAGACATGTGTAGCTCATAAGTTCATTTTAAACCAGGGACAGGCAGATTGCTATCTCGCGTGCATAGGAAAAGTCTGAAAGCAGCGCTGCTCAAACACACATAGTATAAGCTGTACAAGCTCCGCTGCGTTGCTTGCTTTCCTACGCCGCGACGCAGTGGTTGCTACTGAAATTGAGAGCAATTTTGGAGCTGCTCTTACACACACCAATGCAAAAATGTAAATGTATTTTTTTCCTGCCTCTGTTTTAAACACTAGTTCATTTGAACTAGGTCAAAAAATTTGGCACAACTCTAGTGTTTGACAGCCGTCTGAAACAACAGAACAGAAACAGTCAGCAGCGCAAAGGTATTGTTGTTGCATTCAATTTCGCAAGAGAACAGGAAAGAATGAGAAGAGACACATACATACGCAGTTGTTGTTGCAATTTCAACATGCTTGAGTCCTTTACGCGCGAGAATCTCTGCGCGAAACAACAACACATGCGCCTGATGCGTATAGATCGCGGGCACCCCTGATGTATATGGACTTTCTTTACAAGAAAAAAATGGTTTATGAAAATACCCACTTTAAAAAAGGTAAAAAAGAAGACCATTAAATTTCGCGAAAACATGTTTCCGTTATGTTAAAAACATGTTCTTGGATTTCAAAATCAGATGGCCCGCCGGCATAAATGACATGTGAGAGCTATCGATATGTGAATAGTGCATTGATATCTACAGACTCAATTAAAGGCAAAAAAACCATTTGTTCACAGCTGTTTTTTATGCCATACAATCAGTGTTAGTTTGAAAAACTAAATAGATACGGAATTTTCTAATCGATTCACCTGCATTCTACTCTTTCTCACTATTTTTCATTATACCTACACATACATTTATAATTGCGTATTACACATATGTATGTACAATACATTGTACATTCATTAATAGTTCAGCATTTTTTTTTTAAACCAGCCCCAAGGCGGCCAGCACACCGATGCTTCACTGTACTCTAATAATAGTTGCCATAAGAACAACCACAAGCAGCCTTGAAGTTGACTCACTCCACAAAAATTGGTGCCAATTTATGAGTACACATTTATTTTTATGCCTTTATATCGCGTGCAAATGAATTCAATTTTCGATGTATGTAATTTTTACTTACTTTTTATGCAGCCTTTCCTTTCTTTGCTGACGATTTTGATTTTCAATGTCGTCCCACTGAAAAAATTCACAATATCGCCCAGAGCTAAACTCTCTGCAACCCCTTGAATCGCGTTTGCCGTTAGTTTATTTAATTAACAAATGATTATTTGCAGTTGGTATATTGTTTTGGGATTAGTTAATCTTTAAGATTGTTGATATTTTCAGATGAAAACTCAAATTTTCTTTACAGTTTGACAAAGAAATAAACGCCAGGTACAGGCAAGACGGAAGCAGTGATAAAGTGCTAAAGCGTTTTGGCCAGGGCTGCAGAAAATGCCCAAAAATACCAATACTGAGGCGTCAATGCTGCGGCCAAAGAGTTTACATGGAGTGCGCCGCAAATGCTGTGGTCTTAAGTCATTTTAATGTTTACAGAACGTATTGCTACTTGAAAATAGTTTTAATTGCTTGTATTCTTATTTTAAAGCTTTTTGCTGTTTAACTGACAGAATCAGTGCAAATTAGTTGCTTGATTAGATCTTGACTGAAATGATACTCACAGAGTACTCTCAAGGAAAAATTCAGTAATTAAAAATTAAATAAAATTTCTTAATTGAATATTTTGAAAGGCGATACAATATAGAAATGTGACATCACTTACAAAAAAATTGCGTAAATGAGCTAAGATTTCTCTGTTTAGTGTTCTTTTGGTATCCTCCCTCGTGTAAATTCGGTTCTAAAAATTTTTCATATGCCCAATGTACAAATAAGGAAGAAAAGAGCCAATGTTTAGGCAAAAGTTTCACTTTCTGGTTTGTGAATCTGGTTAAAATGGCTGTTGGAAATGATTTTGAATACTTATAACTATTTTATGCCAAAATTTGGAAGTTGATTTATTTTAAATTGCTCCAAAAAATGGTGTTTTGATTATTTTTGATTATTTTTTGTTAATCGCCATTAATACCGATAATTTTTGATTTTTTTAAATCGTAATCAATTAGTAATCGAGAGAATCTGAAAACAATCGTAATTTAATGATTATTTTTCATTAAAAAAAAAAATAATCAATTATCTAATGATTATGATTAGTAATCATTATTTAACAGCTATGGTCGAAACCATGATACAATTATTACAGGTACGGCGGATATGACAGTGTGCTCTCAATTTAGTCCACATTATTTCTGTTGCTGTCATTCCAAGTGAAAGGTTGTCATACTCTCCTCTCTCCAATTGCCGACGGCAAATTTAGGGGAGGGTTTTTATGTGCACAGCCCTCTTTGTTGTTGCTGAAGTTGATTTACATCAATTTTGTGAGCGCCCTGAGGTAATTCATTATAAAATTGTGCGTGTTTTAATTTATTCATAGATAGTAAGAATGTCGAGCCATTATTGTTGCGTATGTCGAGTTAAAGTCTTAAACATTGCCTTGAAATGTGCCATTCCGAAAGGATTGTTCCAGATCACGAAACATACTGCTTCGGAAACAAAGCCCAACACAAATGACTTCAATTCGCAAACTGAGTAAGTGCACCCTCCCATCTACTTTGATATATTATTTTGTTATTGTGATTGCAATTTCAGGAAAGAAGTCGTGGATTGTGGCATAGCATTAGATAATTGGCGATTGAAAATTAGAGTTACTGAGTTGGAAAAAGAGAATGCGGACTTAAAGCAGAAAATTTCAATATTGGAATCTATGCAAATCTCCCTGAATAAAATATTCACGAACTCTCAAGTCCGACGATTGGCAAGTGAATGGAAACATCTAAATTGGAATGCAGAAGTTGTGTCCTATGGGATATGTCTTCATGCTGCTGGGCCATGCGCATACCGACATCTTTTAAAAAAAGGATTTCCCTGCCTAACGAACGGACGTTGCGAGAGTGGTTGCAGAAGGTGAATGTCCAACCAGGAACTTTGGCTTTTATTATAGAGCTAATGAAGAACGCAGTTGATTTGGCTGACAAAGACAAAGTTTGCTTACTTTTATTTGACGAAATGAAAGTAGCAGCTGTGTTCGAGTACGACCACTCACGAGAGGCAGTGAATGCTCCATACAACTAAGTCCAAGTCATGATTGTGCGTGGTCTTCGGAAATCCTGGCGGGCTTCTCAATTACGACCTCCTGAGGTGGAGTCTCTGATATCCTTAAAAATTGGGGGATTTACATGGTGGCGATGGTGTCGGACTTGGGAACAGGAAATTCCAAGCTGTGGAGAAACCTTGGTGATAAACAGTGTGACAATAGAGGTGCATACTTAAATTTTAAAAATAATTTATATTTAATTTTTACTCAAAGTGAATGCTAGCAGGCTCAAGGTCGAGGTTTGATTATAGTTCAATAATCAACCAGAAATTCATCAGAGAATATATATGAACATGCACTGTAGCTGGGGCTGTGTAGACGGCCGTTTCGGCTGCCGCAATGGCAAAGCCTTCGTCAGTACACTTTCAGTTCCTGTCACACCAACAAGCCATTTGCAATAGAAAAAGTTAATTTTTCTTAGAAACCCTCCACATGATTTTAATGTGTGGGTGTGGAAAAGATGCAGATTAATTTGTATATTAATCTGTCATACCGTGCATTGGGCTACGCGAGCTCTATATATTAAAATAATTTGGTTTCAAAATACCGTATATCGATAGGTATTTGAACTGGTTTCTATATTGAGCTGGTTCCATTTCTGGCGTGGTCTGAATAATGTTTTAATTACCGCACTTAGACCTCCTACAAATCATCAATTTTCTCCGAAACGCTCCACATGATTTTGATCTAACTTTTACTAAAATTCAGCCAAACCCATAGCGAATACGCTGGTATACCGTGCAATGCACTACGCGAGCTGTAAGTCGAGAAATTAGCAAGCATTTGCAAGCCTATGCTAATTGGGTGCAATTTGTATGGGCCGGCATGGTAGGTGGTCCCACAAAATTTAAGATATCTCGAAAACGCTCCACATGATTTTAATCTAACTTTTACTGAAAAGCAGGCAAAACTATGGCGAATACGCGGGTATATCGTGCATAGCTCTACGATATTTTTAATTTATTTTATATTAAACTATCCCCAACCCAAATAAAACAATAGTTTACGCAATTCTTAACATTTCTGCATTTAAAGTTTTTGGATTAATCATTGCAATCAAGAGAAAATTGGAAAATAAAAATTTCCTTTGTGTTCCACTTGTTCCACTGCTCCAAATTCGTCGCTAACTATTCTCGCTATTTTGACGGACATAGATAAATAAAGACCATGATTAATTTGCAGTGTAAACATAAGCCGCAATAGCTGCATTTGCCAACAATCTTTTTGGCAACTGGTCACTCTAACACTGGTTTGCCCAGCCCTGGTCGTGCTGCTGCCAGCACAGAGTTGTTTCCAATTTATAATAAAACGCAATCATCTCGAATCCAAATGAATTCATACGGTTTGTAGTTTTAGATAAGAAAGAAATAAATCAATTCAATTGGCTTTTTTGTACCACAACAACAAATCACCAACACAAAAGGAGCGACACCCCCAAGAGTGCCGTTATTGGTTTTTAGATTTTGCTTCTGCTGTAAAGTTTCTTCTCTCTGTTGCTGTCAGCGCAGTGTTCACCATCCTACATACATATGTACATTTTGTTGTGAATTTTGATTTGTGTGTTATTTGTTTTATTTATTTTTTTATGATTGTTAAAGAAACAACAACAGCACAACACACAGCCACATCCACTTAGCGCGCACAAACACTCACACACATACAGAAAAGAGTAAAGCCGATCGACAACAACCAGAACAACGAAACCCAAACCCAGACCAAAACCCTTTCCAAAAACCAATATGGCTAAAATGTACGGAAAGGGTAAGAGTAAGTAAAAGCCAGCAAAAAAAAAACACATTTACTGTAATTGTACTGACACACGCTTTTAAGTTAAAACTAACCAGATGTATACACCTACAAACATACATGCATACATATAAACTCTAATGGCTTTTGGCTTCTTGTAGCGGCCATAGAATCGGAGGAGCAACAGAAAAGACGTTGGCAAATCGAACTGGAATTCGTACAGTGTCTGTCCAATCCCAATTATCTTAACTGTAAGTCTCTCCTAAGCATACAAGCCAATGGGATGGACTCATTTCCTCAAGTTTTACTTTCAGTTCTGGCCCAGCGTGGTTACTTTAAGGATCAATCCTTTATCAACTATCTCAAGTACTTACAATACTGGAAGGAGCCCGACTATGCCAAATATTTAATGTATCCCATGTGCCTGTATTTTCTGGATCTCCTGCAATATGAACATTTTCGCCGTGAAATCGTTAACTCGCAATGTTGTAAATTTATAGATGATCAGGCCATTTTACAGTGGCAACATTACACACGAAAACGCATCAAACTCATTGAGAATGTTGCCGCAGCCCAGCAGCAGCAACAACAGCAGCAGCAGCAACAACAACAGCAGCAGCAACAACAACAGAGCAACGGCGAAGCAGACACCCCAGGAGATGGTGCCGCTCTTATGATGGGCACAGCCAATGGCAATGGTAGCTCATCCAATCTGATGATGGATGTTGTTGGTGGTGGACCAGCTGCTTTATTGCCTCGGGAAGTGGCACAAGCTCAGGCGGCAGCGAATCCGCAACAGCAGCAGCAACATCAAATGAATGGCCTGGGCTCAGGCATTAAATTAGAATTGTGAAATAAATTAGTTTAAGTGCATTCTTAAAGTCGCTTCCTTTTGTGTTGGTAACAGTTTCCCATGCCGCCTCCTTTAATCATTCCCAAAATTCACAGACACCTCGCAGGAAGCGCCTGACGACGCCATCGCTCACAAGGGTCATTTCTATGGCGTCTACTTGCTGTGCAGTCAAAGTCTGGAAAAACGCTATCGAGGCAAATGCTATGTAGGCTTTACCGTCAATCCCAAGCGACGGATTAAGCAACACAATCGTGGTCGCGACTTTGGTGGGGCCAAAAAGACCAGCTCTAAGGGACCCTGGCAAATGGTTATGATTGTCCATGGCTTCCCCAACAACATTGCTGCCCTGCAATTCGAATGGGCCTGGCAGCAGCCAAGTCTCTCGACACGATTGAAAACCTTTCCCGAATTGAAACGAAAGGATCCAAAGGAAACGCATTTTGATTACAATTTTCGTATACTAAATCGAATGTTAAATCTGGGTCCCTGGAATCGTCTGGCCTTGACCATACGCTGGCTGGAGACGGACTATGAGCGTAGCTTTGAGCCTGTGCCCAGGCAGATGGACATTGTCAGTGGCAAAGTGTGCATAACCGGATCGCAACGTAAGAAAGTGGAAGAAATTGGAGTCGCAGTTTGGGCTCCAGAATGTCACCTTTGCATGCAACCGATTGAACAGCCAGAACGTTCACGTTTGGGTTGTTTAAATGTTAAATGTCGCTTAACCTGCCATTTGTTGTGTTTGGCCAACTTTTTGCTAGGCGATGAACCCGGTCAATATATACCCGTAGGCGGTGAATGTCCGCTGTGTGAGACACACCTGAATTGGTCCGCCCTGTTGCAGAGGAAGAAGCTTTTATTGGGCATAGTTGAGGAGGAGCAGAATGATGTAATGGAGGAGGACGAACTAAGCGATGTACCCGATGTGGATAGCGATGTAGAAGAAGTCTGCGATTTAAGTGATTAGATAAATAACTATTGTACTTTTGTTAGGGTAAAAGAAAGATTCGTAAAGTGATTAGTTTTTTGCATGTTAATTTAAAACTCAGTGGATTCATCCAAGTCAGAAACAGGTCTCTGATATTCTTTTAATAAAATGATCATTAACTTTAATACTAAGAAGCGAAGACTGAGACTGCAAAGAGATCAGTTGGAAGGGTGATTTTTTAAGAGCTATAGGAAAGTTTTAAAAAAAAAAAAACACAAAATTCAGAAAAAGGCTTGAAATCTTTATTTGAATCGATAGTACGGTCCATATAATTTAATGTTTGAAGATTATTTCATGCAAATGTTGACCGTGACTGCGCCTCAAATGGTCCATCCGCTTAGTCCAATTTTGGCATACTCTTTCCAACATTTCGGCCGGTATCTCACGAATAAATGCTTCAATGTTGTCTTCCAATGCGTCAATTGAACCGGGCTTGTCTGTATAGACATGAGCTTTAACATAGCCCCACAAAAAATAGTCTAAATTCGTTAAATCGCACGATCTAGGCGTCCAATTGACCGGTCCCGAACGTGAAATAAAATGTTCACCGAACTCGCCTCTTAATAAGTCCATTGTTGCGCGTGCAGTGTGGCATGTGGCACCGTCTTGTTGAAACCACATGTCATGCAAGTCAAGCTCTTGCATTTTGGGCAAAAAAAGTTGGATATCATCTCACGGTAGCGCTCACCATTCAAAGTTACGTTACGATTTGCATCGTCTTTGAAGAAGTACGGTCCAATGATGCCACCAGCCCATAAACCGCACCAAACTTTGACTTTTTCTGGGTGCATTGGTAGCTCTTGCAATGCTTCTGGCTGATATTCACTCCAAAATCGACAATTCTGCTTATTTACGTACCCATTGAGCCAAAAATGAGCTTCCATGAAATGGAAGAAGCGCGCGATGAACTTTCTTAACAGAGCACGCATTTTGATAATAAAATTCCATAATTTGCAAGAGTTGTTCGCTTGTAAGACGATTCATGGTTAAATTATAGACCAAGCTGAAGATGTTTGACAGTGAAACAAAACACGAAACGTGTGTGAGCTGTTCAAACCAGTGTTGCCAAAAAGATAATAGCTAAAGAATCACCCTTTACAAGTAAAGAAGAGAAACTAAGATTGCGCAAAGACAGACTTCGATTTATCAGTAAAGGGTGTTCACCTAATCAAAGTCTTCATATCCCAGCGAAAAATAAAAATCATTTTTAAACAGAATCGTGTTATTCTTAGTATACCTGGTTATGCGAAGAATAAACTCTAGACCCTTATTCAAGAATTGGCCAGAGACACCAACTAATTGATTAGTGATGTAGGACCATTAAATTCTTTAGACCAACTATTGCTAAAGCCAAGAACTAGCGTTTTTGTGGTAATATCGGTGAAAAAGTTAATTATATTTTCATAGGGTAAAAATTAAATAAAACTAACGTAAGCCAATCTTATAATTATGCATTATCCATTTCTATACTTTCAAATCAAATTCGCCCAGGCATAATTTTTTCTCATTATTTCTCTTATTTTGCACTTTTAGCTCATTTCTGGCGATTTAAGCGATATGTCATTCATCTAAGCATAGTAGTACTTAGCGCTTGGAGAGTACTTTCAAATCATGGATAAAAATTTTGACCAGTTTGTTCTAACAAAGAAATAATGGTTGATTTACACAAATGGGAAATGGGATGGATAAGGCATAAAAAATAGAGCAATATTCAACGGTCCAAGAACCGTCTTGTCGAGCACAATTGAGTAATTCGTTCGTACACAATCGATAAATTCATTTGCTCGTAAGTTACTTTACGTACGTTAAAATTTTTTCCGCTATTATAAATCAGGTAGAAAAGGGAGAGGGTGAGAAGCCTCATTTTCAAAATCGACCACGCTGGTACAATTATAAGCCCCTCTCTCTTCGCTTACGACACTTAATGTATTATTTTAACATTTATGATGGAATTCTCGATTCATTTTCACGAAACCCAATGCAAAACTCAATCGCTCCTTCATATATTTATTCTATCATTATTAAATCGAAGAGCCACTTTTTTTGAAACGTCCGCCCGGATTTCTTTCGTACGTTACAATAAACTTGCTTTTTATAAATAAATTTTTCTGCACTTGAAGCTGGAAACAAATTGGGTGAAAATAGCTCACCATTTAAGATATATTGCGCTTTGAGCTCTGGGTAATTGATTAGTAGAGCTACCCCTCACCAAAAATTCTCAAAAAATAGTCCTCGATGGACCGCGAAATTACAAGAATTATGACGAATTATTATGCTCTAAACTATTGTCCACAACACCAATTTAAGGTATAGTTCAAGTCGAGTCTTTTTTATGTAGTTTCCCCAGAAGGCCTATTTCACGTGTGCTCAACAATGTGAGATGGTCGCTGCAAAATGAATGCTAATACCATTGACTAACAAATATAATTTCAACGTACACACCGCAAAACTTGCTTACGATCCTTCCACTGCTTCCATCTTATCCCATCTTTTCAACGCTTCCTCAACTTCCAATCCTTCCACCGCTTTCTCATTTTCCAAGCCTTCCACCCCTTCCTCCTCTCCCTCATCCTGTGTAGTTTTTTAAATTAAGCAGTAGTGATTTAACACAGATGAAGGCGAAGAAATTAAGAATGCGCCGCAGACGAAAATTTTTTAAAAAGAAGCACAGGCAATAACTAAAAAAGAACTAAAAAAAATTTAAAAAAAAAAAAAAAAATACAAATAATAAGCAATACTTTTTATAATTACCTCGCGATTTATTTTTTAAAACTCTTCTTTCCCTTCATCTGTGGTGTATCTATTCAATTACCACTGTTAAATTTAACAAACTACAGGAGGAAGCGGTGGAAGAGAAAGAGGCGTTGGAAGGATTGGATAAGAAAGAGGAGGAGGCGTTGTAAGGATTGGATAAGGAGGAGGCGTTGGAAGGATTAGATAAGGAGGAGGAGGAGGCGCTGGAAGGATTAGATAAGGAGGTAGCAGCGGAAGGATCATAAGCAAGTTTCGCCTCTGTGTGTGTTGAGCACAAGTGAACATTCTGGGGGAAACCACATTTAAAAAAATCGCGCCTTGAACTATACCTCAAATTGGTGTTGTTGACAATAGTTTAGAGCAGTTTCAGCTTATGTCAAGCGACATTTTCATAGTCGGAACCGAATAAAAAAAAGGTAAATATTAAACTTATAGAAATAAAACTATATTATTTTTAAGAAATAATATCAGTTTTGGCAAAGAACATTGTGTTTTTTACACACAAAATCGCGACTTTAAAATTATTTTTACCATTGAACCGCGGAAGTCCCCCGCGATCTGAAGACGCCATAATTCTTGTAAATTCGCTGTCCATCGAGAAGTATTTTTTCAGAATTTTTGGTGAGGGGTAGCTCTACTTAACAATTACCGTTAATTTCAATAAAAAATCGCGTATTTTACTTGTGAAATTAAAGAACCCCTATTTTTTATTACGTACGTCACCTAATTTAATGAATAGAACCACATTTGAACAGTTTTGAAATCTGATATGCTTTGGAGCAGCAGTCTTATCTAAATGAAGTATTGTGAAAAACTGAATTCCTATCTCATCTGAGGAAAGTCAGCCCAAATCTTAACAAGGTTTGATTACTCGAATTTCTATTTATGCCATGGTAAGCGTCGAGATCGCGGAAAACATTTCTTTTAACAAACTGTGGAATCAGCGATCATAATGTCACTAAATTTTACTTGCGACACCAACTGTAGCCCTTTTTGCATCGATATGGACCAGATAATAACAAAATCAGGGCTGCAAACCGGTTCGGAGCCGAACCGCTCCGGAGTCGGAGACTCCGGGATTTTTGGGATGTCGGAACCGAGCCCGAACCGGAGCAAACTATTTTTTCCGGCTGAACCCGAACCGGAGCAAGAAAATCTAAAAAAGGGTTCGGTTCAAAAAAAATTTTTAGTTGGTTGCCAATGATTTCTTTGGAACAGCTAATACATACAACAAATGCGACATTTTTAAGATCTTTACAATGATAGTTTTCCAAAAACTTTAAAACAGAACTTTGAGACAGTCTGAAAATTATGTCAAAAGTAGCAATAAAGTCGGTTGCCAATTTTATGTACAAATGTTACATTTGCTTTTTTTGTAAGACGTTGCGAACTCTTATTCAATCAGAAATCCTAAGAAAGCAGTGCTTGACTGCGTAAAGCGTTGAAATTCGACTTACAAAATGTGCGGGCAATTATTAACTTTGAATGAACTCTGTATGAAAAGCTCTGCACATACAAAGGAGTTATACCTAAAGCCATTAGACTCGGTTTAATATTTTCCAGCGACTTCTACTCAACTTGGTAGACTTGTCGCACACTAGTTCTGAAGTCTTCTGCAAAATACAGTAATTCATTATTAAAGTGTTTAGAAAAACATTCTCAAATTCTAATTTTTATCTGAATTATTACAACTGTATTAAATAAAAAGTTTTTCTCACTAGAACTTCTTTTTCGACCGATCATTCGTACTGCAGCTATTTGCTATAGTCATCCGATTTTGACGAAACTTTGTAGAATTGTGTCATAGCTTTTTAAACAAATTAATGCCAGTTTTGAGGACATGTCCATTGAGAATCAAAAAAGATTTTTAACTAAGACTACTCCTCAGACTATACTTTTCGATTTCGACCAAACTTAGTGGAATCATGGGAAAGTAAAGCAAACTAAGAAATACGAAGTTTGGAGGCGTTTCCATTGAAAACAATAAAGTTTTTCCCACTAAAACTAGTTATTCAACCGATCGTTCCTATGACAGCTATATGCTATAGTCATCACATCCGGCCGGTTCCGTCAAATGTGCAGGGTATTTGTACGAAAGTCCTGCAAAATTTGGTGAAGATAGCTTTCAAACTGACGATAGAGATAGCATAGAAACAGACAGACGGACAGGACTAAATCAACTCAACTTGTCATGCTGATGAAGAATGTATATTTTCTTTATGTGGTCGGAAATGCTTCGACCAAATTTGGTGGAATCATGGAAAATCATAGTAAACTTAGAAATACAAAGCTTGGAGGCGTTTTAATTGAAAACTAAAAGGTTTTCCTCATTAAAACTAGTTTTTCGACCGATCGTTCCTATGGCAGCTATATGCTATAGTCACCAGATCCGGCCGGTTCCGACAAATGTGCAGGGTATTTGTACCAAAAGACTTCGTGCAAAGTTTGGTGAGGATAGCTTTAAAACTGACGGAGGAGATAGCATAGAATCAGACGGACAGATGGACAAACGGACGGACATACGGACAAGGCTAAATCAACTCAGCTCATTATGCTGATCAAGAATATATATGCTTTATGTGGTCGGAGATGCTTCCTTCTATGCGTTACAAACATCCGGACAATTTTATAATACCCTCTGCAAGGGTATAAAAAGTTACCAGGAACCAGAAACATTGCCGTCAATCTGCAAAAAATAGTCAAAAAGTAGCCTCCGAACATGTATCACAAAAATGCTCGACTTTGGGTTCCTTGACATGGAACTTTTAAAACTGTACATTTCTGACCTCGAGGGTTGATTGGCCACTGTTTAAGCCACTCAATGTTCCTGGATTACAAACTAGATTTTTTTCGAGTTTCTGTCCCAGCGAGTTATGCGTTCTTGGGGAAAATTTCTTATAAATTACCTTAGATTATGTTTCTGCTATACGCTTTGATAATGTTTTCTTTTCCATACAATTTGACTAGCCATAGAGCACAGGGCTTGATGTACGATTAAAGAAAATCCAACATGAAGTTAGATTTATGTTCTAAAAATTCCTTGTGAAATGAAATTTCGAGCATGAAAATGATTTAGAAGTTGGGGGTTACTGGGAGTGTAGCGGACATTGCGTAACGTTTAATACTTAAACCTAAATATTCCAACTTAGAGACTAAACTCATAGCTTGGTCACAGATCTAATGGGCCAACTTGAGTCTTAATGCTCCTCAATGTATTCTTATAGGTCTGAAGTAGCTCCATCATTTCCCGTTTTTCGCGCACATAGTAGTCCATAGACATTTGTACATATTGTTCGCCTTTAAAAATGAAAGTGCTAACTTCATCAGAATCAATTAGCTCCGCATCGTCAACAGCTTGAGCTGGTACTTCAGGCGGACTAACAGCTCTTGGCTGCGGGGCGGGTATCTCAACGGGATGCTGGGAGGATAGTAGACGCAAACGTTTGCGTAAAGGCGGCACCAGGCTGACTTCAACTGGAAATAAAATCGTTTTGAATCATGTTTTAATTAATGTGGCTCCCATTCCAACTCACTTTCATTCTCATAGAGCGGTTCCGGTTTCTCGCCACTTGTGGTGGTAGTTGACTCAACGGTATTTATGTTAAACTCATCCACATCAGTGCCTGTCACATTGATGTAATAATTCTGCTGCGAGGATGTGGCAGACTCATTTTTATGCTCCGTCTCCATTTCAGTGGGACTCTCCTCATAGGCAAAGGGCACAGCCTCACCCACCAGCACGGTGCGTTTGTTGGAGACGGCCAGATATTTGGCATCAAAATGCTTGGAACACATGTGCAATAGGTTGCTCGGGATCGTGGGATTTACTTTTCCCAGTTCGTGCCACAAGCGAGCTCGTTCCGGTTTCTTGGGGAAGGTGAAGAGTGTTACGCCTCCTGCCGGCCTATCAGATACATAGTAAAAATTCTGGCAATCCTTGTAGACACAACTTCGCATGGCCATTATGGTATTGTTGCGATTTACCAAAAAGATTAGGCAAAAAAAAATAATTACAAAATCTTGGCGTCTTTTTTAGAGATGGCCTAAAACATTTTAGTCATGAGCGGCGTTGCCACCTAGTTGAATATAAAGCAGGCACATTGGAGCGTCGGAAAAATAAATTCAAATGTGCCGAAGTTAAAATACACTTGAAACTTTTGTGACCACTGAGCTAATTTTTTTGACAAATGGCTTAATTTATAAGCTTTATGTCTTGTGTCATTGAAATATTTAAAAAATATTTAAAAATAATTTTGTATGGCAGCTACCAGAAGTGACCATCCGATTTTCGCGGTTCCGACATATGTGCAGTGTGCAGCTAAAAGATATTTCTCGCAAGAAGTTTACTGTCGACAAATTCAAAATATTGGCTAATTTCATTTTAACATCAAATTTTATAATTCAGTGGTATATGGCAGTTATTTTTTATTGAATGTTATTCAGTCCACGCAGTTCTTGCCGCTTAATCTTCGAGAAATTGTTAAAGCAATTCAAAACAATGCTTTTCCGCCCATACCAAAAAAATTTAGTTGGCAATGCTTTTCGATAAAAGGAAATCAATCCGCGAAAGAGCAATCAATATAATTTTGTATTATCGCGAGGATGTAGTTGACTTGGTTAATGTTGACATCTTAATTGAACCTCCATTTACTGCAAGGATCCCACGCGTTCACTAGTTGGAATACATGAATTGTGCTGAAATACCACTGCCAGATTTAGCAATGCCATCGCACATTCAGGGAACCGAACGATGTGTGCAGCCGTTGACACATGTATCACATCAGACGGACGGAACCTTACAACAAGGTTATTCAGTTTCTAAGAATATGCGCTAATCTAAGAATATGCGCTTTTTTGACCTTCGTTTATTAAATTTATTGTAATATTCTCTCTTTAAGCACCAACAGTTATCTGCCATCATGTTAATGTCCCACCTTCCTTGGTATCCTGGTGGAACCTCTCACCTAACTCATCACTCATGTTGCCCAAATTTTCATGAAAAAAATCTAAATTACTTTGTAAGAAATGAATTTGTAGACTGATATTGCCTTTTCAGATTTTATATGCATTCAGCATATGCTGCATTATTTCAGCGTAGTTTGAGCTTTTTCAGTTTTCTAAACATCCTTCAACCACATTTTTTAATGCATTCCATGCATATTTTTCAACAGAAGTCATGGTATGCTCAAAGTTTTCGTCCTTCATCAGTTTTCTTATATCGGGACCAACAAAAATTCCTCCTTTCATTTTTGCCTCACTTAATCCAGGAAATTTATTGAACAAATATTTAAAACAATCACCTTCTTTAGTTAAACCCTTGAAAAATTGTTTAATTAGTCCCAGCTTTATGTGCAGAGGAGGTAAAATAATCTTAGAACGCTGCACAAGAGGAGTTCTAATAACATTGTGTAGCCCAGGTGTTAACTTTCTCCTCTTTGGCCACAATTTTTTTCCAAATGCACAGATCTATTCCTGCTATCCCACATGCATAGAAAGCATGGAAATTTCGTATTCCCCGATTGTTGGCCCAACGTCATTGATATTATTTTTAAGGGGGTAGTACAGGTTGTACCGGAAAAAAATCGACTTTTCTTTTTTTGCTTTTTTCCATAGCTCAGATATTCAAAAATATTTTCCCAAAAGGATTTTCGAAATCTCAAATTAGTTTAGGAGATATAGCCCTTTTAGAGACCCAATGTGGCCCAAATGTCCTAGCAATTGCAAACTTTAAACGCGTTTTTCTCGAAACCACGTTTTTCAAAGTGGCGGCCGTGATTCAGCCAAAACTACTGGACCGATTTTGATCAATGAGGTGTCAAACGACGCAGAATTGTCGTCATTCTGCCCTGAACCTCCAATTTTTAGATACAACAATTTTTAGTATTTATTTTTACACTAGACTACAAAAAAAATACCGAAAAAAATGAACTTTTTTCCAAATCTGAGGCTCAGGCCAGAATTACATCGATACTTAACCAGAAACTTTTTTCCTTTTTGACAGATAACGGAGTGACCCCGAATCACGGCCGCCATGGGCGCACTTTTTTTTCATTCCACTTTTCGCAGACCTGAAACTTTTCAGCCGACGTCACAATTCTAAAACAAACAATTTTTTATTCATTTATTAACTTTCAAATAAATCAAACCGATTTAAAAAATCTCTTTTCGATTTCTTTCTGTGCATTTTTAAAAAAGAATCTAAAAACAGCACGCGCAACTTGTACTACCCCCTTAAGTCTCCGCAAATCACAACTGGTTCATCAAATTTAACATGCCTTAGAAGCAAAGCGATATTTTCGTAAGTCTCTTTTATTTGTACAGAGTGTGTTATAGAAATAGATGCATATTTACTTCCATTGTTTAAGAGAACAGCCATCAAACTAATTTTAAAGGAATCTATAGAAAGTCTCCATTCTTTAGAGCAGAGGGAGGCAAAAAATACATTTACATTTTTGCATTGGTGTGTGTGAGAGCAGCTTAAAAATTGCTCTCAATTTCAGTAGCAACGACTGCGTCGCGGCGTAGGAAAGCAAGCAACGCAGCGGCGCTTGTAAAGCTTATACTATGTGTGTTTGAGCAGCGCTGCTTTGAGAATTTTCGTATGCACGCCAGATAGCAAGCTGCCGGCCCCTGCTTTAGAGTCATAGTTTTCAACTCCCTGACATTTTAATAGTCCTGGCACATTTTTGCAAAACACTAATATTTTACACTGGGCAAAATAGTCCAACATATTCATTTCCCCCATTTCTATACAAACAAATATTAGTGGCTTCTGCAAGTAAGTTTTTTTCCTTTAGCCTCGATCCAAGGAGCTCAGCATCACGTTTCGTATTAAATCATTCAACTTACTCTGGGAAATAAGGAACTCACATTGGGATACTGAATATATTTTCTATTTTTTAAATTAAATCCATTTACCTTGCACAGGCAAAAGTAGCAATCTTCATGAGATTGTGGTTCTCGCCATATTACCGGTATGGAAAACGGCATTCTTTTAGAATTGTTCAGAGTAAAAGCGCAGCCAGTGCAAACTGAATGGAACCGTTTTTTAGATTCCTGCCATTCCAATTGCTTCTCGTGGAACTTGCGGTTGGGATGATGCACTCAACATGCGTTTTTTTTTTTTAAAGTACTGAATAACATCCAGAAATGAACTAAAGCGTTTCAGCTCGGAAGTCAAGTTACATAAGCTTTTTAAAAATGACCAGCCTACTTTACTGTTTTTAGAAAACGAAAACATATTAGAGTCTGTACCACCCATTCCATACTTTGGGGCACCAGCAATAAATGGGATATTTTTGGATTCTTACACAAGTGCTAAAAGAGGTATGTCTCCATTGAAAAAAATCGCAGAATTGTTTGGGATAGTCAATTTTAAAGCTAAGGAGTGGTACTTTCCGTTGGTATCAAAGAGAGTCAAAACAATAGAATAGATTCCCCGAAAAACGATCCTAAGAAAGTCAAAATAGTTTTTCATCAAAACCCAAATTTTGTTGCCTTGTGTAATTAATAATAATTAATAAAACATTTACATTAGGATTTTTTTTGTAATAAGTAAAAATTTGTTTTTTTTTTTAGGGAAAAAAAAACAGTTGTTGATTATTACATAACGCAATCCTAGTGGTAATGGCCTATAAATATTGTATTAGATTTGATTTATATTTTATCGATCAGGTGTTCACAGCTGCTCCGTACAAAATGTCCAGTGTGGCCAGAGTAAGTATGGAATTAAGGGTCATATTAAACGATTTCTTTAAATATCCCCCTGCTTTAGAATTGTAATATCTGCGCTTAAAAAATCGTAGAGCTTTTTGGGAACCCTTCTACCTCTTTATACGACCTGATCGCTCAGCTGAGTTTTTGCCTGAGTGCCTGTCAGCTCGTTTAAACAGGCGTCTGAGTTGGCACCTGATTTACTCGGGAGTGAACAGGCGAAATAGAACCGGTTCTAATTGACCTGACCACTCAGCTGAGCGTCATAGGGTTGCCTGATTGAAGTGTGCGAGCGCTGCCACTTCCTGGTTTTCGATATACAATTGTTATCGATTTTTGGCTATCGGTTTGGTTTTTTATTTATGTCAAATCTCGACTTATTGAAATAAAACATTAAAATTGATGTAATGCGCATTATTGAAGCTGAGCCTGCGCTGTATGACTCCTCCAATCCCACCTTGTAGGTGCTACAGATTGTACGGACTGCCACAACTTGAGAGCAAATCACTTATGAATATAAAAACCAAAATAGACAATCTGAGCGGCCAATTCACAAATGAACTAGATAATTTTCATGAACCAATTGTTCTGAAACTGACTCAACTGAGCTACTCAGGCATGTGTAAGCGCTGAACTGAGTTGCTCAGGTGACGAAAACTCAGCTTAAGAAATAGGTTGATAGTATTATTTCATAGTAGTTCCAAATTCAATGTTGGATTCCTAAAAAAATGGCAGTAAATGGTGAAATTGGGAAATTCAGCAACAATTTTTTTTGGTCAAAATGGAAAATTAAAAAAAAAAAAAGAACCATCGTCAACATCGTTTTTCGATGGGAAAAAATACTTTGTATTCTTTTGCTAGTATTATTTCAAATTATCCCTCATACCGGATGTTCCCGCGCAGAGTCTATCGGAGCTGGTCACACAGCTGCGGTTGAACAGTTATAGCGGGTAATGTTGTTGTGAAGAGAAAATAAATATGTTTAAGCGTGCCAAAAGTTGTGATATGGATGCCAGCATATCAGTGCCAGATTCGGATCTGGACAGCAGTCATATTGGCATTGATCTTACGGCAAAACAATCGACATCACAATCTAAATTAAATGCATCCTCCCTTTGCCACGGCTTTGTGGACACTTATCACGATTATTGTGCGCTCACCTCCCTCCATGGTGTTCAATATTTGGGAGAACCGAGAAGACCCATCAAGGAGAGGGTTTTTTGGCTATGCGTTTTTGTGGTCTCGATTTTCTGCTGCGGAACACTAATCAATAGCGTTTACACCAAATGGATGGAGACGGTAAGAGAGTGAAAGCTAGAAGGTACAGTGAACACTCGCTAATGGCTTCAATATGCCGAATAGTGCTAGTCTATTTAACTATGTATTAATTTCAGCCGATTAGGCTTAGATTGATTGCCAAACCATGTTATTTGCAAAACTAAAAATCTCACAGACCCAAATGAATCTACATTTTTTTAGTGTTAGATTTGGGCAATACAATTATCAACCAGATTACGAAAGATTGAATTGATAAAAGATTTAAAAAAACTTGCAGTCTTGGAACTGACAAAACTACAAAATGCAGGTTGCTTAAAATCAGTGATGAAAACTGGTTCTGTATCTGAACTCACCCAGGTACCATACCAATAATTTGTCTTCGTAAACCGATTACACTGTGTCACAATTTTCTTCCATGGATGCAATCTGGTTCTGAACCGAACTGGAACCGAACCGCTAGTTCCAGCTGATTAACCAAACCGCAAACCGAAACTGGGTCCCTTCGAAAATGCAGAACTGAGCCGAAAACCACAAATGAAAACGGTTCAGTTCAGGAGTCTCAAGACGTACAAATTTTGGGAATTTTAATCGAATTGCTACGATATGTCCTTATCGTCCTTATTTCAGTATGAAATAGATTTTCAGGGGAAATTTTAAATATTTTAAGGATTAGCTAGACCAAATTGAGTTGGTTCAAACAAAACCCGGGTGTAATACGTCTAAAAACCAGAGCTAATGTTCACTGTATCTGAGTTTTCCCTACAAACTTCTTAATTTCCGTATATTTTTTTTTTAGCCTGTAATTGTAAGTTTTGCCGAAAAGTCAACACCTGTATGGAATATACCCTTTCCGGCTATAACGATATGCTCGGAAACCAAGCGAATTTTGAAACAGACAGGTAAGTCCATTAAGTCCATTAGACTTATAACTTTTTCCCACTCTCTCTTAATAAAATTCTTCCGTTCAGGCAGTGGCTCCTCTTATGCCGCCCTCTGCCTTCAATTTAATAAGGATGTGCGCGAGTCGCGCATATTTCAACCCCAAAATATTACACCCTTTGAATTGGAGGAATTTCGTACACTTCTTCATGTCTGCAATACACAGATCATTGATCAGGATATGCCCCTGATAGCTGGCGATGATGTGGACTATTTTGATGTGCTGGAACGAATGCTACCGCCGTTTGAAAGGTACTTTTTCTATTGTCGCTGGTTGACTCGTTCCGGCAAGTGCGATAGACTATTTCGCAAAACTTTGACCGAAGAGGGAATTTGTTATACGTTCAACGGTCTAAGACCCACGGATATTTTTATGGAAGACACGTATCAATATCAACGAAGTGCGAGTGATATGGCAATTGAGAACGTGAGCAAAAGCAGCTCTCCTTGGTCCTTGGAAACGGGCTATGCGGCCTCAAGCGATGTGGATACTTATCCAGCTCGTGTCCTGAGTGCCGGAGCCAGATCGGGCATGTTTTTAAGCTTGCAAAGTTTCAAACAGGAGGTGGACTATGCGTGCCGCGGTCCAGTGCAGGGGTTTAAGGTGCTCTTACATGCTCCCGATGATGTGCCGCAGGTCTCAAAGCAATTTGTGCGCATTCCCATGGGCAAAGAAGTGCTTATAGCAGTTAAGCCGAACATGATCACCACTTCGGCGGGTGTAGCGGAATATCATCCCGTACGCCGCCAGTGCTATTTGAGTCATGAGCGTTCTTTGCGATTTTTTAAGATCTACACAGAGTCAAATTGCCATTTGGAATGTTTGGCAAATTTTACACTGTCCAGTTGTGGCTGTGTGAAATTCTCGATGCCTCGTAATATGGACATGCCGGTTTGCGGTGAGGATAAAATCTTTTGCTATGAACGTGCCGAGCGCGAGTTGTTGGTGCGCGAATTCAAGCGTGTGAGTGCACTCAATATGGCCAAAAAGGAAGAAAGAGGAGTGGAGTCGGCCTGTAACTGCATGCCAGCGTGCACATCTTTGATATATAATACCGAAATCTCTCAGGCCAACTTTGATTTAGAGGAAATGCTGGCCGCTGATAACGATACCGACTTTTTGCAAGAATATCCTGGCTCACAGATGTCACGTCTGTCGATCTACTTTAAGGAAAGTCAATTTATTACATCGAAACGTTCAGAACTGTATGGTATGACTGAGTTTTTGGCCAATTGTGGTGGCATTTTTGGTCTATTCATGGGATTCTCCATACTCAGCATGGTGGAAATGTTGTACCATTTTACCTTACGTTTCTGGACTAATCTGAAACGCTTGGTGAGAGTAGAAGAATAGGGTAAGAAATGTGGGAGTTTTTATTTTGTTAGAATTAAAAGTTTGTTTTCTACTTTATTGTAATACTTTGGCAAATACGAAGAAATGTTTTATTTGTTTTTATTAAAAGTTTTGTGTAAATAAGATATTGATTTAAATTAAATTTCCTAAAACTAAAAAAGATTAATAGATATTATAGATGACGCATGTAAAACCAAAAATTATTGTATATGGTAGCTGATATCAGCTCCCCAATTTTTGCTGCTGTCTGCTTTTACGAGGTTTTATATAGGACATTTTCATTGAAAAGAAAAAGTTTTTCTACTTTTCCGAATCTTCTTTTCTATGACAGCTATACTAAAGGGTGATTTTTTAGCTATTGTCTTTTTGGCAACACTGGTTTAAACAGCTCACGCACGTTTCGTGTTTTGTTTCACTGTCAAACATATTCAGTTTGGTCAATAATTTAACGATGAATCGTCTTACAAACGAACAACGCTTGCAAATTGTTGAATTTTATTATCAAAATTGAAGTTGAATTTTATTATCAAAATGCGTGCTCTGTTAAGAAAGTTCATCGCGCGCTTCTTCCATTTTATGGTCAGTTTAATCGACCCACTGAAGCGGCTATTCGGGCTATTGTGACTAAATTTCACACCAAATATACATTGTTGGACATTAAACCACCAACACGCTTACGTAGAGTGTGAACTGAAGAAAATATCGCAGCTGTATCGGCCAGTGTTAATGATGACCATCAATTATCGATTCGTCGCCGTTCGCAGCAATTGGGCCTCTGTTACTCAACAACGTGGAAAATTTTGCGTAAGGATTTAGGTGTGAAGCCTTTCAAAATACAGCTGGTGCAAGAATTGAAGCCGAACGACCTACCGCAACGTAGAATTTTTGGTGAATGGGCTCTTGGAAAGATCCACTTTTGTACCGAAAAATTGTGTTCAGCGACGAAGCTCATTTTTGGCTCAATGGGTACGTAAATAAGCAGAATTGTCGATTTTGGAGTGAATATCAGCCATTGCCATTGCAAGAGCTACCAATGCATCCAGAAAAAGTCAAAGTTTGGTGCGGTTTATGGGCTGGTGGCATCATTGGACCGTACTTCTTCAAAGATGATGCGAATCATAACGTAACTGTGAATGGTAAGCGCTACCGTGAGATGATATCCAACTTTTTTTTGCCCAAAATGCAAGAGCTTGACTTGCATGACATGTGGTTTCAACAAGACGGTGCCACATGCCACACAGCACGCGCAACAATGGACTTATTGAGAGGCGTGTTCGTTGAACATTTAGACTATTTTTTGTGGGCCATGTTAAAGCTCATGTCTATACAGACAAGCCCGCTTCAATTGACGCATTGGAAGACAACATTGAAGCATTTATTCGTGAGATAACGGCCGAAATGTTGGAAAGAGTACGCCAAAATTGGACTAAGCGGATGGACCATTTGAGGCGCAGTCACGGTCAACATTTGCATGAAATAATCTTCAAACATTAAATTATATGGACCGTACTATCGATTCAAATAAAGATTTCAAGCATTTTTCTTAATTTTATGTGTTTTTTTTTAAACTTTCCTATAGCTCTTAAAAAATCACCCTTTATATAGATGTCAGATTACGACCAAACTTGGTGGAATCATGGGAAAGCATAGAAATTACGAAAGCAAAGAATTACGAATTTTGGAGTCGTTTCCATTGAAACCAAAAAAGTTTTCCTTACTAAAACTAGTTTTTTACCAATCGTTTCTATGACATCTATAAGACTACTTTTCAGTCTCTACTTGTCTATGACAGCTATACTATATAGACATCCGATTTCGACCAAATTTAGTGAAATCATGGAAAAGCATAGCAAAACTAAGAAATACGAAGTTTGGAGCAGTAACCATTGAAAACAAAAAAGTTTTTATCACTAAAACTAGTTTTTCGCCCGATCGTTTTTATGACAGCTATATGCTATAGTCATCCGATGCGGCCGATTCCGACAAATGTGCAGCGTATTTATACTAACGGACTTCGTGCAAAGTTTGGTGACGATAGCTTTAAAATTGACGGAGGAGATAGCATAGAACAAGACGGACAGGGCAAAATCAACTCAGCTCCTGTGCTCAAAAAATTGCAAAAGTAATTTCATCGTTGGACCGCGAATCATGAAGAATCATCATGCAAAAAATTTGCGGCGGACTTCCATAGTCTCTTTTTAAATAAATTTTGAAATTCACTATTTTTGCAGCAAATTTATGCATGTGCTTTTCGTCAAATGTCAAATAATTTATAAAAAATAGCAATTATTGAACGACTTATCCCTAGAACTTAGCTGCAATAGCATTTTGAGGTTCATAAAACAGGACAATAGCACATCCCCCAAAGGTTTTCAATGCTTATTGTTTGAGCGGATTGTGGATGGATACTTTAAAACTCATTTCCACACCAGCTTGAGGTAGAGTTTTGGGTGCGTTTTTTTATAGAGATGTCCCCAAGTGGCATAATCAACTTATCCACGATTCAAATTCAAGTAACCGATTATTTATCGGAATGCTGAGAAGTGCATACGTGCAATTATGGTTAATTCTCGGAGGTAAGTACAGATTGCCGCACAGGCGAAAATTAGTATACCCTTACAGAGGGTATTATAAAATTTTCCGGATGTTTGTAACGCATTGAAGGAGGCATCTCCGACCACATAAAGTATATATATTCTTGATTTGTCCGTCCGTCTGTCTGTTTCTGTTCTATCTCCTCCGTCAGTTTGACTGCTTACAAAGTCTCTTGGTACATATACGCTGCACATTTGTCGGAACCGACCTGATCGGATGACTATAGCATATAGCTGTCATAATAACGATCGGTCGGAAAACTAGTTTTAGTGATAAAAACTTTTTTGTTTCAATGGTAACTGCTCCAAACTTCGTATTTCTTAGTTTTGCTATGCTTTTCCATGATTTCACTAAGATTGGTCGAAATCGGATGTCTATATAGTATAGCTGTCATAGAAAAGTAGAGACTGAAAAGTAGTCTTAGTTAGAAAAACTTTTTTGTATTCAATGGAAATGTCCTCAAAATTGGCATGTATTTGTTTTATATGCTTCAACACGATTCTACAAAGTTTGGTCAAAATCGGATGACTATAGCATATAGCTGCCATAGGAACGATCGGTCGAAAAACTAGTTCTTGTGAGAAAAACATTTTTGTTTTTAATGGAAAAGTCCCTTACGTTGGCAAATATTTATTTTAAATACTTTTACACAATTCTACAAAGTTTTGTCAAAATCGGATGACTATAGCTGCAGTATGAATGATCGGTCGAAAAGGAAGTTCTAGTGAGAAAAACTTTTTTGTTTTTATTGGGATCGCCTTCAAATTTAGTAATTAACAGTTTTTTATGCTTTTCCATGATTCCAATAAGTTTGGTCGAAATCGGACATCTATATAGTATAGCTCCCATAGAAAATTAAGGTCCGAAAAGTAGTCTTATTTAAAAAAACAAACTGCAAGGGTACACAAAGGGGATACAATGCTAACTTCCGCCTATTTTTTTAATATTGTTTGTTTTTTTGTTTGTGTTTTCTTTTGTATGTTTAACATCTCTTGTTTAATACCCTTGTTCCACTGTCACATTCTAGAGGCTATTCTCAAAAAAAGAATGTTCCTTGTTACACTGACGGATGAGCTTTAAAGTCACACTAACGTAAACAAAGATTGCTTTGCTTGCAATTGTGTGTCAAAGTTTGTCTTCCACTTGTCAAGCTGCATGCTCTTATGGTTGGCCCTTAATGTTGAAGTAGGATTCGGAATGCATAATGCATGCACACTGGCTGGGAAAGCAAAAATTTTGGCATAAAGTCAAAGAAAAATTTTAGAATTAAAAAGAAGCTTAATTGCTCTAATAGAATATAGATCCACGAACCCTAATTACAGGTGCAAAAGTTTTTTTTGTGCATCCCTGGTCTTTTTGCCACGGCCCTGAAAGCAAACTTTTTTGTTGCAAAAATTTAATATAACCTTAGCTGCCTACAAGTATAAAGAGCCTGCGTTTTAACGGACAGAGTTGTATGGGCGGTACAGGTGGGCAGCAGCAGCAAGGGCTCTGCTTTTGCAAGTGCGTCAGCAGCCCAAGTGTGTTTGTGCGTCAGTGTTGCCAGCAGCTGCGCGCAGAAAACTGACAGATTGTTCCCTAAAAAATGACAAAAAAATGATAAAATTTCCCAAAAAGTGATAGAAAACATGACAGAAAAGTTTTAGTTCATTTTATGAAGATAGTTTTTTACTCATTACATTCTAAATCTCTAATTATATTGTCAATAAATTGTTCATTTTCATCGACATTTGCTGAATCATAGGATTCGTTTGACTTTATCAATTTTAGATACTTTTCCGGTATCTGATAATTATGGCAACAGGCATCTTGCCGTCGTAGACCAAACCTAAAAAACCAAATGGGAAATAGAAATAATTTATAATTCTATTTTAATAATTACTTACCTGATACTTAAAATTGCATTCAGAGTTTTTATTTGAATACGGTTTCGCAACTTCGTTTTAACCAAGTTTACTTGGCTAAATACGCGTTCCACCTCTGCTTTTGACCACGGCAATGACATCATATTAATAGCAAATGTTGCCAATTCCTGAAAAGGATTATTTCCTGCCGAATCTTTGTATTTTTTTACCTCACTCCAAAATTCGATAGTGCTATCGGTGTTTGTCCATTCAGTAAAATGGACCATATTATATTGAGAAACAATAGTTTCTATAGAATATGATGGCATTTTAAAAAGCTGCAAAATTGAAGTTATTGGCTCCTTTTTTTGTCGCAATACATTTTCAACAGAAAAAGTGTCTATTTTCTGTAAAGTTGGAATGTTGTCGGGAAGTCTGAAAATAAATGGAGATATAATTTAACTTCATGTTAAGTGATAGATCTTATTAAAGCGCTTTTACCTTTGTTTTAACTGATTTATTAAGTCAATAATAAAATCAGTACAATGATGACGAATTGCACCTTCGGTGGTGTCATCAATTTTGGGTTTTAAACTATTTAAATTAGTTTCAAACTCGTATCCCAAGTAAAGAGTCCGATTTATGAAGGGCTCAACATCGTCAGTAATAATATTAATATCGACGTCATTCGGCACTACTTTGGTTTTCAGAAAATCTAACGCGAGCATCAAGTCAGCCAGCTGCACCAAAATAATTGCGGCATAAATCGCTTAAATGCTTAACTGTGTAAGTTGAGGCATGTTGAGCAATAAACATAGCTAATGCCGCTTCTTGCCGACGAGTTTCATTAGACTCCACAGGCTTAAAAGTAATTTTGTTGGTCTGTGCATAGGGTTTTGCGTTGTTTTCGTGCTTCTTAGTAACCATATGAGCACGTAAGAGGTCGATTTTGGATATAATACTGCATTTGCAGTATTTATAAAAGGCCTTGTCAGGGTCCTTCCGATCCCGACAAAGCCATTTTTCAAAATCTGGCTGCTTTACCCAAATATCGCGAAATTTTTGCTTATATACTTCTTTAGGCATTTTGCTACAAGTTACACATTAAAAGTGCGCCAATTTCGCCGATAACTCTGTATCGCAGAGATGGGAGCGTCGCGACGTTCACAATGCACGAGGCAGCGCTGCCTCGTGTGCATTGTGAACGTGCGATATCACCAAGGTTGCATGTATCATTAATACTAAAAAGAAATACTAAATTTGATGATAATTTGAAGCATACTTTAACCATTTGAACTATTCGGGCTATTGTGACTAAATTTCACACAAATATACATTGTTGGACATTAAACCACCAAACCGCTTACGTAGAGTGTGAACTGAAGAAAATATCGCAGCTGTATCGGCCAGTGTTAATGATGACCATCAATTATCGATTCGTCGTCGTTCGCAGCACTTGGGCCTCTGTTACTCAATAAAGTGGAAAAATTTTGCGTAAGGATTTAGGTGTGAAGCCTTTCAAAAATACAGCTGGTGCAAGAATTGAAGCCGAACGACCTACCGCAACGTAGAATTTTTGGTGAATGGGCTCTTGGAAAGATCCACTTTTGTACCGAAAAATTGTGTTCAGCGACGAAGCTCATTTTGGCTCAATGGGTACGTAAATAAGCAGAATTGTCGATTTTGGAGTGAATATCAGCCATTGCCATTGCAAGAGCTACCAATGCATACAGAAAAAGTCAAAGTTTGGTGCGGTTTATGGGCTGGTAGCATCATTGGACCGTACTTCTTCAAAGATGATGCGAATCATAACGTAACTGTGAATGGTAAGCGCTACCGTGAGATTATAAACTATTTTTTGGCCCAAAATGCAAGAGCTTGACTTGCATGACATGTGGTTTCAACAAGACGGTGCCAATGCCACAGCACCGCAACAATGGACTTATTGAGAGGCGTGTTCGTTGAACATTTAGACTATTTTTTGTGGGCCATGTTAAAGCTCATGTCTATACAGACAAGCCCGCTTCAATTGACGCATTGGAAGACAACATTGAAGCATTTATTCGTGAGATAACGGCCGAAATGTTGGAAAGAGTACGCCAAAATTGGACTAAGCGGATGGACCATTTGAGGCGCAGTCACGGTCAACATTTGCATGAAATAATCTTCAAACATTAAATTATATGGACCGTACTATCGATTCAAATAAAGATTTCAAGCATTTTTCTGAATTTTATGTGTTTTTTTTTAAACTTTCCTATAGCTCTTAAAAAATCACCCTTTATATAGATGTCAGATTTCGACCAAACTTGGTGGAATAATGGAAAAGCATAGAAATTACGAAAGCAAGAATTACGAATTTTGGAGTCGTTTTCATTGAAACCAAAAAAGTTTTCCTTACTAAAACTAGTTTTTTACCAATCGTTTCTATGACATCTATAGACTACTTTTCAGTCTCTACTTGTCTATGACAGCTATACTATATAGACATCCGATTTCGACCAAATTTAGTGAAATCATGGAAAAGCATAGCAAAACTAAGAAATACGAAGTTTGGAGCAGTAACCGTTGAAAACAAAAAAAGTTTTTATCACTAAAACTAGTTTTTCGCCCGATCGTTTTTATGACAGCTATATGCTATAGTCATCCGATGCGGCCGATTCCGACAAATGTGCAGCGTATTTATACTAACGGACTTCGTGCAAAGTTTGGTGACGATAGCTTTAAAATTGACGGAGGAGATAGCATAGAACCAGACGGACAGGGCAAAATCAACTCAGCTCCTGTGCTCAAAAAATTGCAAAAGTAATTTCATCGTTGGACCGCGAATCATGAAGAATCATCATGCAAAAAATTTGCGGCGGACTTCCATAGTCTCTTTTTAAATAAATTTTGAAATTCACTATTTTTGCAGCAAATTTATGCATAATTTATAAAAAATAGCAATTATTGAACGACTTATCCCTAGAACTTAGCTGCAATAGCATTTTGAGGTTCATAAAACAGGACAATAGCACATCCCCCAAAGGTTTTCAATGCTTATTGTTTGAGCGGATTGTGGATGGATACTTTAAAACTCATTTCCACACCAGCTTGAGGTAGAGTTTTGGGTGCGTTTTTTTATAGAGATGTCCCCAAGTGGCATAATCAACTTATCCACGATTCAAATTCAAGTAACCGATTATTTATCGGAATGCTGAGAAGTGCATACGTGCAATATGGTTAATTTTCGGAGGTAGTACAGATTGCCGCACAGGCGAAAATTAGTATACCCTTACAGAGGGTATTATAAAATTTTCCGGATGTTTGTAACGCATTGAAGGAGGCATCTCCGACCACATAAAGTATATATATTCTTGATTTGTCCGTCCGTCTGTCTGTTTCTGTTCTATCTCCTCCGTCAGTTTGACTCTTACGAAGTCTCTTAGTACATATACGCTGCACATTTATCGGAACCGACCTGATCGGATGACTATAGCATATAGCTGTCATAATAACGATCGGTCGGAAACTAGTTTTAGTTGATAAAAACTTTTTTGTTTCAATGGTAACTGCTCCAAACTTCGTATTTCTTAGTTTTGCTATGCTTTTCCATGATTTCACTAAGATTGGTCGAAATCGGATGTCTATATATAGTATAGCTGTCATAGAAAAGTAGAGTCTGAAAAGTAGTCTTAGTTAGAAAAACTTTTTGTTTTCAATGGAAATGTCCTCAAAATTGGCATGTATTTGTTTTATATGCTTCCACACGATTCTACAAAGTTTGGTCAAAATCGGATGACTATAGCATATAGCTGCCATAGGAACGATCTGTCGAAAAACTAGATCTTGTGAGAAAAACATTTTTGTTTTTAATGGAAAAGTCCCTTACGTTGGCAAATATTTATTTTAAATACTTTTACACAATTCTTCAAAGTTTTGTCAAAATCATGACTATGACTATAGCTGCAGTATGAATGATCGGTCGAAAAGGAAGTTCTGGTGAGAAAAACTTTTTGTTTTTATTGGGATCGCCTTCAAATTTAGTAATTAACAGTTTTTTATGCTTTTCCATGATTCCAATAAGTTTGGTCGAAATCGGACATCTATATAGTATAGCTCCATAGAAAATTAAGGTCCGAAAAGTAGTCTTATTTAAAAAAAACAAACTGCAAGGGTACACAAAGGGGATACAATGCTAACTTCCGCCTATTTTTTTTAATATTGTTTGTTTTTGTTTGTGTTTTCTTTTTGTATGTTTAACATCTCTTGTTTAATACCCTTGTTCCACTGTCACATTCTAGAGGCTATTCTCAAAAAAGAATGTTCCTTGTTACACTGACGGATGAGCTTTAAAGTCACACTAACGTAAACAAAGATTGCTTTGCTTGCAATTGTGTGTCAAAGTTTGTCTTCCACTTGTCAAGCTGCATGCTCTTATGGTTGGCCCTTAATGTTGAAGTAGGATTCAGATACATAATGCATGCACACTGGCTGGGAAAGCAAAAATTTTGGCATAAAGTCAAAGAAAAATTTTAGAATTAAAAAGAAGCTTAATTGCTCTAATAGAATATAGATCCACGAACCCTAATTACAGGTGCAAAAGTTTTTTTGTGCATCCCTGGTCTTTTGCCACGGCCCTGAAAGCAAACTTTTTTGTTGCAAAAATTTAATATAACCTTAGCTGCCTACAAGTATAAAGAGCCTGCGTTTTAACGGACAGAGTTGTATGGGCGGTACAGGTGGGCAGCAGCAGCAAGGGCTCTGCTTTTGCAAGGCGTCAGCAGCCCAAGTGTTTGTGCGTCAGTGTTGCCAGCAGCTGCGTAGTAGAAAACTGACAGATTGTTCCTAAAAAATGACAAAAAAATGTAAAATTTCCCAAAAAGTGATAGAAAACATGACAGAAAAGTTTTAGTTCATTTTATGAAGATAGTTTTTTACTCATTACATTCTAAATCTCTAAT